>SJYV01056248.1:621151-921908 GCA_006410875.1 Neotragus pygmaeus | reverse complement strand
GTTGGTGATGGACAGGGAGGCCTGGTTTGTTGCGATTCATGGGGTCACAAAGAGTTGGACACGACTGAGCGACTGAACTGAACTGAAGGATCATATATATATATATATATATGTATATATATATATATATACATATATATATACATATATATAAGGGCTTCCCTGGTATCTCAGATGGTAAAGAATATGCCTGCAATGTAGGAGACCCAGGTTCATCTCTGGGTCGGAAAGATCCCCTGGAGAAGGGAATGGCAAACCACTCCAGTATTCTTGCCTAGAGAATCCCACGGACAGAGGAGGCTGGCGTTCTATAGTCTATGGGGTCACAAAGAGTCTGATAAGGCTAAATGACAAATGACTGCACTTTCGCTTTTCAAAAATAGACAAATTATTTCTAAAAAACTGACAGAACAAAACCTCTTATATATCTTTAACTACTCCACCCACCATTCTTTACCCCTACAATGAATGACTTCCTCAAACTTCTAATGCTCAGTTCTTTTCCCAAAACTTCCTTAATAAAAAAATAGGAGAAGTAACATTTTAGTGTTTACATTTATGTATTACAAGATGCAGTCTTGGCAAGATGTGTATTAAAAAATATTTCTTTGCACCTGTGGAGTTGGTTGAAATATGTATGTAACCATTTTAATGACCTGGCTTTCTCTATATATGTATTAAAACTTAAACAGAAATCTTCCCTGATTTCTAGTTTCTGTATATAGTGATTGATAATGAAAGTTGCTCAGTCGTGTCCTACTCTTTGTGACCCCAATGGACTTATACAGTCCATGGAATTCTCCAGGCCAGAATTGTGGAGATGGTAGCCTTTTCCTTTACCAGATCTTCCCAACCCATCTCTCACATTGTATGCAGATTTTTAACAGCTGAGCCACAAGGGAAGCCCATAATATATTTTTTTCAAAAACTGATTCAAGATTTGGAAAAAATGAAATGTGATGCCTGTATTCTCCCTAAATAAACATTTCCCAAAGAGAATCTTACAAAAATCCTCTTCCAAGTAACATGCAACTCTAAATCACAGCTGGCATTATTTTCCTAACACCAATCTAGTTAAACCTGTTTCATTAAATTGCTTAATCTTAGAAAAAGATATTCATTTCATTAACCTCACTTCACAAACATAATTCAATTTCATACGTAAAAGATATCTAGTATGAACAATTCTATTAAAACAACATGAATGATCAGATGTCATTTTTACTTCAAATTGGTTTCTCTAATAAAAGAAACTGATTTTATTCGAAGTCTTGTTTTTCACTATGGGCACTGACTAGAAGTGGAATCCAGAGTGAGGCTTTCAAATAGAGACAGGGACATGAGAATGTTCAGATTATTCACAGACTTGACAAGGCAAGCACATTTGCCTACAGGTACCCTTTCTCCAGGTTCCTAAACATTCCTCTGCTTCCTTTTCCTGCAGTTTCTTTCCTCTTTTCATTCCCATATGAATCACTGTACAACAGGGGCCCTTTCATGTGAATAATGAGATACAATTATTTGTCACTAGCTCAAAGCTATTTATAGTTAGTAACGTTTGCAGTATTCTTCTTCACAAAGGAGCCACCACCACTATCGTTTCAGCGTGTGTAGTTCATATGCATCATTGCAAACAGACCCTCTGTGTTAGGAGATTAGGTGACTAGACAGCTCTTGTAGTTGAAGTGTCTTTTGAAACCCTGAAGGTGAAGGAAGAAAATGTGAGAAATTTTAGTGGTTATGTTACAACAGCAATTTTTGAGGAAATGGGTATTTATGAGGAAAGGAAAAGAAAGGTGTAGATTCTAATCACTGTTTGACGAGAAGTGCCTCTTTTATGTACCTCACACTGAATATTGACTCACGGTAGTGCTTTTATACCACATCCAGCATCATTTGTCCAACTCTTTGTGAACCCATGGACTGTACAGTCTATGGAATTCTCCAGGCCAGAATAGTGGCATTGGTAGCCTTTCTCTTCTCCAGGGTATATTCCTAACCCAGGGATCAAACCCAGGTCTCCCACATTGCAGACAAATTCTTTACCATCTGAGCCACAAGAGAAGCCTAAGAATACTGGAGTGGGTAGCCTATCCCTTCTCCAGGGGATCTTCCTGACCCAGGAATTGAACCTGGGTCTCCTGCACTGCAGGCAGATTATTTACCCACTGAGCTATAAAACTGTATATTGTCACCCTGCTTATTTAACTTATATGCAGAGTACATGATGAGAAACGCTGGGCTGGATGAAGGCAGGAGGAGAAGGGGATGACAGAGGATGAGATGGTTGGATGGCATCGCTGACTCAAGACATGAGCTTGGGTAAACTTCGGGAGTTGGTGATGGACAGGGAGGTCTGGTGTGCTGCAGTCCGTGGGGTCACAAAGAGTCGGACATAACTGAGTGACTGAACTGAACTGAACATCATTTGCAGTTCTTTAATCCAGAAAATTTGCTCCTTGTGGTATCTCTGCTCTTTGTTTCTCTTACATGGGCTGATCTTTTTCTCAGTCACTCCACAGAAAATGCTTCTTCAGGAACAGAATGATGGGTGTCAAATAGTACAAGTGATGTGAAGGAAATGTGAGAGTGTTAGTCACTCAGTTGTGTCCAACTCTTTGTGACCTCATGGACTACATGTAGCCTCCTCTGACCATGGAATTCTCCAGGCAAGAGTACTGGAGTGGGTAAGCATTCCCTTCTCCAGGAGATCTTCTTAATTCCGGGATCCATCCCGGGTCCCCTGTATTGCAGGCAGATCCTTTACTGTCTAAGCCACCAGGGAAGCCCTTATATGAAGGAATTTCTAGAAAAATAAAGGGAGCAAGAGTCTTATTACTGGGGAAGCAGATTTTCCTTTAGAACTTACATCATATGAAATTGGAGAAAGTATGCTGGCATTGGGGTTTCATGGACCCTCACCCCCAGATGGCCCTGACTTACCCTGAACAGAAGTGCTGCTGAGAGTGCCTGTTCATTTTCCACTTGACTGGAATCTGAAAAGACAGAAGTCTCACAAGAAACCTGGGTCTCACAAAGTTTCAAACCAAATTTTGCAGATTCAGGAGTGAAGTCAACTGAGCTTGATAAAATGGTACACTTTGTTTTTTCCTCCCAGCTCTAAAATGAACCATCTAAACTCTTCTATCAAGCACAGGAAGAGAATCATGTCTTATTCAACCACTCCCAGGTACCTAGTTAGCAATAACCAAAAGGAAAACCATTTAATTGCTTTCTGTGCGGGTAGGAAGTGACAGTTGCCTCCTTTCCTATTCATTCATACCTGCCTCTTGACCTCATGGAGACAGATTACTCTGTGATAAGAAAACCCCTATTCATTGTTCCCTTGCTGCTGCTGCTGCTAAGTCGCTTCAGTGCTATCCGACTCTGTGCAACCCCATAGATGGCAGCCCACCAGGCTTCCCTGTCCCTGGGATTCTCCAGGCAAGAGCACTGGAGTGGGTTGTCATTTCCTTCTCCAATGCAGGAAAGTGAAAAGTTAAAGTGAAGTCGCTCAGTCATGTCTGACATTTTGCGACCCCATGGACTGCAGCCTACCCCGCTCTTCCGTCCAAGGGATTTTCCAGGCAAGAGTACTGGAGTGGGATGTCATTGCCTTCTCTGACTATTCCCCTAGACTATAGTAAACTGACATGGAGCTTTGTCAGTATGTTGCCTCAGGAAAAGGTGTCATGTATTGGTTTAAATTGGCTTGTTACATACCATTTGATAGAGTCTGAAGCTTACTCAGAGAACAGTGAGAATTGCACAAAANTCCCCTAGACTATAGTAAACTGACATGGAGCTTTGTCAGTATGTTGCCTCAGGAAAAGGTGTCATGTATTGGTTTAAATTGGCTTGTTACATACCATTTGATAGAGTCTGAAGCTTACTCAGAGAACAGTGAGAATTGCACAAAATGTGTGCTAGGGAGAGTTGCTCTGTTCTGTGAGCAGGTCACCTACAATTACTCCTTTATCTCTTTTTCAGCCCCATTAGATTCCTTTCTCTCAATTTCTTAAATGTCTGACTAAATATTTAAAATGTAAATTTATCTTGATATTATTCATGCATTTTGTCTCAGCCCAAATACTAGTTATTTAGAACTAGACACTCAAAATAGTGATGTATTTCTTTTCTCCTTTTCCATTTGGAATGTGTTATCATATATTCTTTGTGTTTTGTACATAAAAATGTTTAGTTATATTTAACATACTAGTTTTTCCTAATCATCTCTTCATATTTTTCATCATCTATAGTACATATAGCAGCACTGTTTGTGCTATGCTTAGCTTCTTAGTCATTTCTGACTCTTTGCAACCCCATGGACTGTAGCCCCCTAAGCTCCTCTGTCCATGAGGATTCGCTAGGAAAGAACACTAGAGTGCTTGCCATATCCTGCTCCAGGGATAGTTCTATTTAAGTGCTGCTAAATAAGCACAGTGCTTGCCATGTGACAGCCATTGTTTTAAGACCTTATGAATGAAAGCATCTGAAAGTGGTAGTCGCTCAGTCACGTCTGATTCTTTGAGACCTAAGGACTACAGTTTGCCAGGCTTCTCTGTCCATGGAATTCTCCAGGCAAGAAACCAAGAGTTCAGTTCAGTTCAGNGCAAAAAGCTGAGGGCTCTGTAGGTGGGCAGGGGGCAAGGTCAGGAGGAAGCAATAGTTAGCCCATTTCCAGGCACAGTCACACCACACTCTTATTTCGTGATTTAGGTCCTACGCTATAATTACCATCTTCAACCTTCAGTGAAAGGCTGCTAACTACAGCCCCTTTGCTAACAATCCAAAAGAGAAATGAAAGAAAAAAAGGGAAAAAACAAAAAACAACAGCTAACAGGATGGGGAAGGGGACCAGTAAGAAGGGATGGGAAAACAGTCTGGGTCCAGGGGCAGGGGGTGAGGGGGTAACACGATGACTATGGAGGATGTTTTACTCCGGGTTTGCTTTAATGTATGTGAATTTAGGACATAATGCATCCTTTTCTTAATTAATTTTCTGAATAAGATTTATCATGGTTCAAATTCAAAGAGTACAAAATAGTAGCAGGAGTCTCCTCCCCACCTTATATCTTAGATACCCCCTTCCCACTCCCCACTGGCAGTCCTCATACTAGCTCATCATCTGGGGGTATTTTATAATTTTCCTAGGAAAAAAAAATGTAAAATCTTTTTTTCTGGTTTATGTAAATAAAACCATACTATGCATATATCTGTTTTTGCATTTGATAACCCTGAGTAATTAACTTTCAAATCAATCCATATGAGAACATCCTCTTTCTTTTCTGTGGTTACATGATATTCCTGTATAAGCATGTACATAATTCATTCTAAGTAATCCCCAACTGATGGGCATTTTAGAACATTTTCTGACATTTGCTATTATAAAAATTAGGGAAATTATTAAATGGTAAACTATATTCTTTAGTGTGCTTGTATTACACCAAGAGTACAAATGATTTTTTCTCCAGTAAAGCATAAATACAATTTAATTCAGCAAGTAACTTTACTTAATACATATGTGTTACTGAAAATATTGGGGTTTCCCTGGTGGCTCAGATGGTGATGATCTGCCTGTAATGCAGGAGACTGGGGTTCGATCCCTGGGTCAGGAAGATACCCTGGAGAAGGGAATGGCTACCCATTCCAGTATTCTTGCCTAGAGAATTACATGGACAGTGGAACCTGGTGGGTTACAGTCCATGGGGTCAGACATGACTGAGTGACTAACAATTTCACTTTCACTTTTCATTGAAAATATGGTTGTCATGTATATTTGATTCAGTCAGGTATCCTTTACAAGGCTTCCCTTGTAGCTCAGCTGGTAAAGAATCCACCTGCAATGTGGGAGACCTGGGTTGGGAAGATCCCTTGGAGAAGGGAAAGGCTACTCACTCCAGAATTCTGGCCTGGAGAACTCCATGGACTATATAGTCCATGGGGTCGCAAAGAGTCAGACATGATTGAGCAACTTCCACTAATAATAAAATTCATTACAAGACAATTTACTTATGAGAGCTAGTAATAAGGTGAAGGTGAAGGTGAAGTCGCTCAGTTGTGTCCGACTCTTTGCAACCCCGTGGACTGTAACCTACTAGGCTTCTCCATCCATGGGATTCTCCAGGCAAGAATACTGGAGTGGATTGCCATTTTCTTCTCCAAGAACTAGTAATAGCAGTGTATTTTCAAAAACACATGTAAATATTAAGAGATTCTTACCATCAATTGACTCAGGATGGTCAAAAGCAAAGGTCTTTGCTTAAGGCAATAAGAACAGAATGAGGTCCAGCTGCTCCATAGATTTAAGAAGCTTTGAACTTGGAGTTAGGAAGTCTGGGTTTGATTCCTTGTCTTGCCATTGTGATTTTTTCAATAAAATGAGGATAATCATTCCTGCCCTATGTACCTGGCAAAGCTGCTCTGAGGATAAAGTGGAAAATTATTTCACATGCGTGAAATCTGTTTACCAACTGCAAAAGTCTGAACTGATGTTGAATCCTGTTGCTTCTCTTACATTGCTTATAGCACAGGTTCTGGAGATTAGTAGACAAGCAATCTATGGAATAATTTCTGAAATTAATTTCATAAAAGAAATGATGTTGGGCATGAACATTTTAATTAAGTGCACCAAATGATGGCACTTACATATAGCAATGTTTTAAAAATCAATTAAAGAATCAGAAAGGAAACAGATCCCTGTTGGCTAACCACCACAGTGTTTTTTGTTTTTTCATTTGCACCCTCCCCTCTCCCTGCCTCATCTCCAGTTATTAAAATCAAGTTCACCGCTAACCACCTTGACAGGAGGTAAATCTGGAAACCACTCAAATCTGATAGGGTAGGTAATATCTTTTTGCCAATTAACATTGTTAATATTCTCAGATTTACACATATCTCTGGATTCATTAGGAAATGATCAATAAATAAGTGGGCAGGTGAAGTTTAAGTACTCCGGAAAATGAAATGCTGGGCTGTCTGGATTTGAGAAATATTAGGAAGCCTACTCATTTCACTCATTAAAACCCTCAAGACATGCCATTACTGAAGCAGACAGGTGCCCCGGGTGTTTCTCAGCCAATCTATTCAAGTTTCTGCCACCTCTTTTTGAGTCACTGCCGCCATGGCAACAGTCCACTGACCTGCCCTTAAGGAAAACAGGATTTCTGGCAAGACTGAGACTTTTAATAATTCCACTTGTCAATAAGGTCAGAAAGAAACAGATGGAGTTGTACGAAGTTACTTCACAATCCACTAACAAAATGAGTGACCCCCAGCAAATGACCAGACCCAGTGCTGGAAGCGTCTTCCAGGAAAGTCATCCACTGCATCATTAACGTCCAAGAAATCGGCGCCACCATTGCCCATCCATCAAAACTTTGGCTGAGCATGGACTTCCTCCTTCAGTGTTTTGTTTATCTACCTTTTCCTGAAAAAGGTAAAATTGTACTAGGCGGCTCACTCAAAGTAATTGTTAATCTGATGATTGATTTTCTCTGAAATTTTATTTTAATAAGTAAAGACAAACTGCCCTACAAGAAAGGACATATTTTTTCATGTAAGCTTCCTTATGGGACTACCATCTAGAAATATCAGTTCCTACTGACCCATCTTTCCTCTTGGGGGACGACAAAAATCTACGAATATCAATTCCAATACCCAGGATCTAAACTCTCATCCCAAATACACCAGAGTCACTTCCTATTCACTTCTTCTCCTGGAAATGTTCTAATGCGTTGTCTGCAGTTGTAACAGATTGCCTTTTGGGTGGCATTTCTCTCCAATGCAGAAATATAAACACCACTTCAGAGATTTATTTTACAATTCATCTTCTGATTTGTCATGGCCAGGAAAGTCAGCTTCTGGATTTTCTATTCTAAATTACTTTCTGAGCAGATTTTTGCAAACAGACTAAGGAACGGCTTTTGCTTAGACAGGAACAAACCAGGAAGCTGGGACTCAAGTCCTCTCTCTTCTGTTGAAATGTAAACAATCAGGAACCCTATCATTTCCCAAATCAATTATTCGCCAACGAATAAACAGGTGCTTTGGAGACTCTGGAGTTATAAAATGAAAATGGCAAATGATTTTTTCATGGGCCAGCTGCTCAACTGACGTGATTCTGAGGCAGGTTCTCCTAGGCTCTAAAGCTCAATTAGCAAATCAATTAGGATCACGCCCTGTCTGCCAGCAGGCCCGCCTGCCATCCTCTGCTCTCCTCCTGCTCCCGGTGCTTTCTGTGCTTTCTGGTACATCCCCATCGCCAAAGCTGAAGCCCGGTCAGTCAGCCTGAGGTTCCTCTGCTTTTTGCTCACACTGGACAACAGGGGGAAGAGGGGGGCTGTTCCGGTTTAATTAAGGATTAACAAACACCAGAAGGAGCTGTGCTCAACCCCGCTCATTTCTATCTGCCCCAGTCCAGGCTCGCCTTAGAAGCTAGGCTCAGCACAGACTCAGGGGGGCTGACTGGCATGGCTGGCTGTCACTTTGTTTCAGTGGAAAACAGATAGGACCAGTCAAAGCAGATGGTTCCTAAAGGGACACATCCAAAAAATCTGCTAGCAAACTGCGGCGGCGTGTTTCACATAAACAGCAACTTACTGGAGAGGAAAATCAGACCCTCCTCGCCACATCCTGCCATGGTGCCACCAGCTTGAGCATCACCCATTTGGGAGGGTCTCATCCTCAACGAGGCCCAACAACTCCTCTGGGGCAAAGGACAAGCCTCCCAGAGA
The DNA here is from genome assembly GCA_006410875.1 of Neotragus pygmaeus. Taxonomy (NCBI): domain Eukaryota; kingdom Metazoa; phylum Chordata; class Mammalia; order Artiodactyla; family Bovidae; genus Neotragus; species Neotragus pygmaeus. The sequence continues at coordinate 913,173 of SJYV01056248.1, read as the reverse complement.
AAGAGCCAGAGATAGGGGCATTAGCATTGATGCTGACTATATCTTTCCAAGTCTCCTAGAGATATAGCCATCATCACGGCTAATGCCCCCATATCTGTCAATAAAATCTATTATCTAGGTAAGACCACCTTCAAGAGGGATTACTGACCTGTGCATCACGCATGGTCATCAAGTTCTAAGAGAAGCAAATACAAACACTATGTATTTGGCCAGCTGGGTTGAGCTGAAGATGAAGCCAGTGACACCACAAATGGCAATTAAAAATACAAGTGACCATTTTCATCATAAAACACTAATTTTTTTAAAGGATTTTTTTTTCTTTCAAACTGCAAATAAACTCACAGACAATTATTAGTGGAAGTCCTGGTTCTGACTTATGATTTCTGGCAAATCATCGGACATTTTTGACCTCACTGACCTCATCTGGAAAATGTGGGAGTTGAACTGAAATCAGATTTCCAAGGTCTCTTTTAGTACAAAATTTCTAAGGTTTTTGGGTTGGGAGTGGGTTGGTCTCCTGCAACAGTTTGGCATATCACATACTGAATTAAGCATCTGGGTTTTCAGCATAGATTAGAAACAAAGAGACTGTTTTCGTCCCACACGTGGCTTACCTTTTCGACGGCTGTGTGCTCTTCATTTGTGACGCTGGCTTTTCTTGATTCATTTTTAGACCTGCTTAGCCTTCTGGATACTTTTTCTCTGAGTAAAGTGGCATATCCAATGTGTTCATAGATGGGGTTTGTTGTCATTTTGGAAATGTATTCCGAAGCTTTTGTTTCTATGTACAGTGTTATCAAGCCATCTGTGACCAAATCATGAATCGATTCAAACCTCTTCTCACCCACAAAGTGTTTTCCATCATAGAAGAGCCTGTAGTTTAAGGTCTGGTTTCCAAACCTGCCCATGAGGAAGGAGAGATCACAAGAGTTTTAGAAACCAGGTCAGCAGGTGACAGTGTCAGCTAACACTTCTGGGATCTGTACTGAATGCCAGACACTGGGCTAAGGGCCTGACATGATTTCCCCCCATTAGGTTATCATGGAGACCCTTCAAGACAAGTACAATTATTATTCTTGTTTGACAGCTGAGGGAATTGAGACTTGAAGAGATGGGGTACCTGCTTGAGGCTATATACCTGGAAAAGATGCAAAGGTGGGTTTAACCCCAGCCAGTCCTATGGCATCATTTGGTCTTAGAAATCACTATGGCCATGGGTCATAGTCATCCTCATTTGTATAGTCAGAGGGTACTGCCTGATTCACAAATATGTGAAAAATTTCTTAATGGAAGCCAGCCATGCCCCTCCACTCCCTCCCCTCTACCAGGCAATTATCTCTGCAGGGGAAGTTATAACCACTGGCCTTGGGTCCTTTTATTATTATATCTTTGACCATCATTAGTAGAGCACCCATGCCTTCCACCCTAGTTGGTCCAGCAGAAGGGGAACAGGGGAGTGTGGAGCACAATTTGCTTGAGCATCAGTGACAGCATCACAGAGACTTAATCACTAGGATTCTCCCCTTTTAGTGCTGATTGTCCCCTCTTGGCCTTGGTCCTACAGCTCACAGCCGCTTCTGGGTTTCCCACTGGGACTGTCAGCTCCTGCTGAAGGGGATGCTGGTAAGCTGAGAAAAAACTTTGCATCCCTAGAGCACTTGCTATTCTTGAAGTGCTTCCTCATGATGACACCACGGAAGATTTGACATCCCAAGTGCAGCTGGGAAAGCATCGTTCTACAATCACAACCGAGATGGTGGGTTGAACACATCTTTGTGGGTTGACCTGGGAAGTGTTTCACTGACACCATTTTTTTCCACAGAGACAATGTTTCCTAATTCCAAAGAATTCACAGATGAACTTTTGGAAGACAATCCGATTTTGAAATTGAAAACTTTCCTCAAACCTTACAAGATTGTCGTGAGGATTGAAGGATATAAAATATTTGATGCAGGTTAGGAAAGTGCAATAAAGGCAATGCCTTTGGGGTGCTATGGTTTTTAATACTGTGATTTCATGGTAAAGTGCTAATGAGAGCTCTGGTCTGATGGCTTGTAGCATGAAGTGTCATGACCTCTAGTGGGAGGTCTATGGGTCAATATGATTCCAGAGAGAACCCAGTGGACCAAATGCATGTGTGTTCAGGCACACACTCACAAAGTGAGGTAAAGACTTTTGACAAGGGCTACATAAGCTGGAATTAAGATTGCTGGGAGAAATATCAATAACCTCAGATATGCAGATGACACCACCCTTATGGCAGAAAGCCTCTTGATGAAAGTGAAAGAGAGAGTGAAAAAGTTGGCTTAGAGCTCAACATTCAGAAAACGAAGATCATGGCATCCAGTCCCATTACCTCATGGCAAATAGATGGGGAAACAGTGGAAACAGTGTCAGACTTTATTTTGGGGGGCTCCAAAATCGCTGCAGATGGTGATTGCAGCCATGAAATTAAAAGACGCTTACTCCTTGGAAGGAAAGTTATGACCAACCTAGATAGTATATTCAAAAGCAGAGATATTACTTTGCCAACAAAGGTCCATCTAGTCAAGGCTATGGTTTTTGCAGTGGTCATGTATGGATGTGAGAATTTGACTATGAAGAAAGCTGAGCGCCAAAGAATTGATGCTCTTGAACTGTGGTGTTGGAGAAGACTCTTGAGAGTCCCTTGGACTACAAGGAGGTCCAACCAGTCCATCCTAAAGGAGATCAGTCCTGGGTGTTCTTTGGAAGGACTGATGCTAAAGCTGAAATTCCAATACTTTGGCTGCCTCACGTGAAGAGTGACTCATTGAGTATATCTTTTTGGCTTCACTTTTATGTGGAACATGTGTTTATATTTTGACCTTTTGTCTTTTTTTTTTAATACAGAACATTTTTAAACAGCAGCAACTGGAATGATTTTTTTTTTTTAGCTTCCAAACATACTAAGCTACACATGGCAAAGCCTATTGCTGAAACATTTATAAATGTTACACCAACTGTGTTTATGTTTCTGATTTTTTTAGATTGTTGTTTTCATGTAAGCCATGACCTGAAAATTTGAGCTCAAATTCTTTCCACAAAATAATTACATAATGGAACAGTCTGAGTCATTTTGAATTTCCGAAACATAAAAACTTGCTCCCATAAAATAAAGATAATAATCAGTATCACAGTGAAGTTTTCGTATGGGATTTTGTAACCATGACCATCTCAATCACAACTAAGTAGTAAGGATAAGGCTGGAAGGACAATAAGAACAGGACCAAGAACACAATGACAACAATTCATCCAACTCAGAAAAGTCACTGCACTCTTTTTTCTTTTCCATTGCCTCTTCTTAAGCAATTGATACAAAAATAAAATCTAATATTAAATTTCACTGCAATGAAAAAATCAAAGAGAAAAAAAATTGGTGACTCTGAAGGCAAAAGTACAAAAGTACTTCTTGTTAGCCTGGTCTTTTAGACCTTATCTATCACCCTGATGGAAGACAGGAAGGATTTATAGTATGTAAGTTAATAGCACACAAAATGTTAAGTGATAATTCTATGAACAAAAAGACCAAAACGGACTAAATCTGGGCAAGGAACGTCTCTGGCTCTCAGCGGCTCCATCTGTTAAATGTTATAGAAAACATAATCTATCTGTGAGACAGTCTGTGACAAAAGGATTGTCTCTTAAGGAGTCTAGAGATAGTGAACTTAAAACAATAATTACTTCTTTTTTCTTAAGAAAAAAAAGGGAGTTGGTTCTCAATAAATATGTCTGCAGTGAATGAATGAGCAGAGGATCCTACCTTTCAACTCATACATGTTCTTTCTCCTCACGGGCTGTTCCAGGTCTCAGCCCCATTACTCTGTGACTCTGAACACTGCTAAGGCAGACCCCAAGGTCAGCCAACTCAAACACCTTCGCTGAATCCCTTACCTCAAATATTCCATCAACCCCTACTTCCACCATAGGCTTTCTCTATTCCTACTACTCTCATTAAGATTTCTCTTTTTAAGGGATCACAAATAAATTCCTCCTTGACAATTTCAAAGATCTTTTTGTTAGTATCCACATGGTTGAAAAAGACCCACAATTTTTTTTTTCTTTTGACACAGCTATGGACATAACTTTGACAGCTAGAAATTTACTGGAATCCAGGGAATGAGATTTGCAACAATGAATAACCATTAAATATTTACTCTGTCCCACCCAGATACAATACATCACTTTATGTACAAACTCAAATGGAAAGCTTACATGCCTTCAAATGGAAAGCTTTCAACAGTCTTAAGTTAAATAATAGCTACAGTTTGATCTTTTAAGACAGGCAGGTAAACATATGAAAGCATTCAATGCTTCAGTTCTTGTTGAGATTCTTTGATTCTATGCCACTGCTTAAGAAAAGATTATCAGTTTCTCAAAGAACCCTTCACAAGTTGCAACAGATTTTACTCCTCTTCCTCCTCTTCTCTCTTTTCCCATCCCTCCTCTCCCTTCTCCCTCCCTTTTCCCAAGTTTAAAGTAATAGATGGATAAAAGTTTGAGAAAGGACACCCAAAGTCCTTTGATTTCCCAATTTCAATCCCTAAAGTAATCCATTTAATGCTACTATTAAAATGAATAATGTTCTTAACTGTTCTTTGAAAAATCTTAATTGCCATCTCTAATGCAAAATATATTTTTTAATCTTCTCCAATGTTGTTTTAAGCCCCTAACTAAAATAATGGCTTTAATATTTTAGCCATTGTCATGAATGATGTAATCCATTTCAGGAGAAGGATTTAAAACTACTATATAAATTTCCAATAGCCAAAGACCAGAAAAGTCTCATTAACTACAAAATCCTAGAGTGCTTGCTTAGCTACAAATTATGAGTTGAAAGGATGTGGGTTTTATTACTATGCAACCTAACTTCACATTAAATCCTAAGAGAAACTGCCCAGCAAGCTCATTTCCTATTTCATCTGTGTAATAAGTGCAAACATTAGATTCATCTCCACCAAACACAATGAAAGCCTCATTGTGAAGAAAATACTTCTGGAAGACCTCTTGTAAATAAGATTATTTGTTTAATAGGTAACTGATGCTTGTTGGGTGCAGTATCCTACTGCTACTGCTAAGTCACTTCAGTCGTGTCTGACTCTATGTGACCCCATAGACGGCAGCCCACCAGGCTCCCCGTCCCTGGGATTCTCCAGGCAAGAACACTGGACTGGGTTGCCATTTCCTTCTCCAATGCATGAAAGTGAAAAGTGAAAGGGAAGTCACTCAGTCGTGTTCGACTCTTCACGACCCCATGGGCTGCAGCCTACAAAGCTCCTCCATCCATGGGATTTTCCTGGCGAGAGTACTGCAGTGGGGTGCCATTGCCTTCTCCGGCAGTATCCTAAGGGCCTTGCAAATATTACTCCACTTATCCTCATTAAAACTTCACGAAGCAAGTACTATTATTATGCCATGTCAACATGCTGAGCACAGCATTTCATACATTAAAAAAAAAAAAAAAAANCGCACTTGACTTCACATTCCAGGATGTCTGGCTCTAGATTAGTGATCACACCATCATGATTATTTGGGTCGTGAAGATCTTTTTTGTACAGTTCTTCTGTGTATTCTTGCCACCTCTTCTTAATATCTTTTGCTTCTGTTAGGTCCAGACCATTTCTGTCCTTTATTGATTAGGACTGATATTGTTGGCCTTTGCAATCTCTATATGTGAGCTCCTTGGGGAAAGATTTCCTGTCTTCTCACCTCCGTTGTCCTAGCAACAAACAGCCTATCTTATATACAGCTCAGCTTCCATCGAAGTAATACATTATTTGAAAGACAGCTCTGCTAATGGCCTACATTCCCTTTTTGGACTCACTGAAATTTCAAAAGGGGTCTTCATGGCAACATAGGCAGTATTGATGGCTCACACCTTGGTCCTTTATGCTTCGACACCATAGGACAAAACGTGCTCTCCTTCCAGTTTTCTGAATCTCCAAAGAGTAAAGAATGAAACCCAAGGAACAACTATGACTTCTTGTCAGTGATTCTGCTAATCAAGTTCCTGCACATTCTCCGGCCAAGGGGTGAATGTGGGAATCAATATAAGCTGCTCAGATGCTCTGAGCCTGGACCTTGCAAGTTGAGGAGACTATTAAGAGAAACGGTTAGGGTTCATTCACACGAATGGCAGAGCCTAACAGCTACAACAAAAATATTTGCTAAGAGGCATTAGAACTCACTATGTGCCAAGAATTGTTCTAAGCACTTTCTTCATATATATTAACCCATTCAATGCTCATGACTACCCCATAGGTAAAATCCATCACACCCATTTCCAAAGGGCAAACTGAAATACAGAGAAGCAGGATATAAAAGCAGGCTATCATATCCTGGAGCTTGGGCCCCAGCTATACACTTCATTGCCCAGAGGTGCATCCATCCTATTTCCTGGGTCCCTGAAGATGTCCTGATTCACAGATCCTTCCCAAAGCCCCTATCCCAAAGATATGGGAATTTCTCCATTATCTTTCCAATCATTTTCTTCACCACCCCTCCTACTTTTTCTCTCTAAATTTAGCCAGTTTTGATTCTGTTGCTCACAACAGAATCCTAAGTGATATTTCCATTAAATCCCAGTCTCAAGGGCTGGAGCCAAGGTGGCTGTGAGGTTAACAAAGCTCCACAGGAAATTCTGATATACACCTAAGATGGGAAACAATGACTTTCTCAACGATGTTCCCAAACATGGAAGAAATTAACACCTTTCTAGGACTTCTACTGGAGAAGGCAATGGCACCCCACTCCAGTACTCTTGTCTGGAAAATCCCATGGATGGAGGAGCCTGGTGGGCTGCAGTCCATGGGGTCACTAAGAGTCGGACACGGCTGCGCGACTTCACTTTCACTTATCACTTTCATGCATTGGAGAAGGAAATGGCAACCCACTCCAGTGTTCTTGCCTGGAGAATCCCAGGGACGGGGGAGCCTGGTGGGCTGCTGTCTGTGGGGTCGCACAAAGTCGGACACGACTGAAGTGACTTAGCAGCAGCAGCAGCAGCAGGACTTCTACATGGATTTTGATCCACTCTCACAGTAGCCTTCGAAGAGTCCCCAAAGGCTAGCCATGGCCATTTCTCTCCTCTAACTAGCCCAGATCCTCCTCCCAGCAGCTCACTTTGACCCACTCTTCCTTGCTGCTTCTTCTCTGACACTGATTCCCTGGCTCTACGTGTGGGCTCCCAACACCCACTTTCAGGCCTGCTTGTATGGACAATGCTATTGGGTGTATTGCTCTAACTCTGCTCTCTTACCTGGGGCTTGGTACTCATACTCTGCCATCCTGAAGCCACAGCTCCAGGAATAATAACTTTCCTCCCATCAAGCCGAATACCACAGAGGCCACACTGGCCAGGTTGGCTGGCCAGCCTCCAACCAGGGCAAGAAAATAAAATGTAAAGGGTTTACTTGTTTCTCCTCCTGATAACTTCCTACAGACAGACACTTTATTTTTAAAAATACCATAAAGGTGACTCAGAGTCTAGGATTCCATCATGGACAGATAGTTTATCTTGATATCTAATCTCATGCCGCTCTTGCTTCAAATACACTCTTCCCCTTCCTTTGGTCTTCAGGGCAGATAAGAACCTGAGAATATTCTCCCAAGGAGCAGGTTTCCACTATAGAAGCCACCTGATTGCCTGTTCTTCCTCACACTAAATAATCCTTGTTCTTTGACTCTTTCCCAACAGATCCTATTTTCCAATCCTAATTCATCTTCATTATTCTCCTTGGAACTATCTTTAAATTCTCCACATACCTCTTAGGCTCAAAGAGCTTGAAGTATGCAGTTGAACTGAATTATATCAAGGGAAAACTACTGCTGCTGATAAATTTCTAGGAGGCAAAAAAGATCGGGTGAGTACGCTCATTTAATTCCTCATTCCTGTTAGCAAATTCCTTCCTTCAAAGCCTAATGGTATTTGGGTTAAGTGGTACTATATGTACTTTGGAAAAGGCAAAGAATGTCCATCAGTCTTATTCTTCTTCCCAGAAGTATTTTTTTTAACTCTCTCCTCCTAGAAATAAAAAATTCAAATGTAAGTATTCGACCCAAGTATTCAATTGAATGTGATGGATAAAATTAACCTACCTGCAGAAAAAGGGAACATAATTTGGGAGATGGTAGAAATGAAAGATTATTTGGCAAAACATTCTCAATATTTTCTGTATTATAACCTTCCTTTGAAGCTTTTTTACACATATTTTTCTTTCCTAATCATTCCTTCCCAGCAAAATTTCAGTACTACAGATAGACTGTATATCTGCTTCTGTTCTATATGTTTACCTGTGCTTCATAGATTGAAATAGTAAAGATTTTTATGTGCTCCCGCAAGAACCAACCCCCACCGTGGGCCTGATACGGGCTCCATTGAGAACTCATTGTCTGGTGACATCCTCATGGCTTTCAGAATACTTCTACATTTATTCTTCTACTAGGAAGGTGGAGTATGTATTAATATCTTTGCCTCCTTTTTATAGATGAGAAAGCTATAGTTTGGAGTGATAAGTTAATCTGCTCCCAGTGCTACCCAGGGCTAGCAGCAGATTCGAGGTCGAAACCCAGCTGCTGCTTTCAGGTCCAGTATTCATTTTGCTATATGGTGATGATGCCATAAAATCTAAAAGCCTTTTCTCAATTATTTTTAAAAAATTACTTAATTCAGCACTTCTGGAAAACAGCACTTCTGAAATTTCCCCCAAACAATTCCCAGTATGGTAATAAATAAGAGTGAAAGTGCTTCATTCATGTTTGCCCTTGCTTTCAAATTCTTTTTCTGACAAATTATTCCATGTTAAAAATTCTTGAGCTTACGGTGCTTACAGCAGCTCTGACATTGAGCCACACTCCTGCCTTTTAGGGCTGTGTACCTAAAAGATTGTTTTTGTTCCCTGGTCAGAGCTTGCCTGGACATTGCTCTTCTTGCACAAATGAACTTAGTTTTTCTTTCTGAAATTTTATTATGAAAATTTTCATATAGACAGAAATGCTGAAAAAAGTTAACAGCCAACACCTATATATGCACAATTTAAATTCTACAATATGTGCTATATATATGTGCTTTATGGTATATCTATTTATTCATCCCTATATCCATCCACTAATCCAACTTTGGTGAGGGGGTGTATTTCATAGTAAGTGGCAGACACAGCACTCTTTACCCCAAATGATTTGGGCCTGAAATTAAAGAAGGTGAGATTAGTTTACATGTTCAGATGGTGTTCCCAAATAAAGAGATTGTATATACCTTTTAAATTTCCTGCTTATGGAGCACTGGGCCACATTTTTAAACAGGCTACTATTCTTAACAGGGAAGAAGTGGCCATGAGGAAGCAGGTGAAAGAACAACTTTTTATGGTAACTGCCTGGGCCTCTTTCACCAATATATGAGTGTTAAACATGAAGGTCAAGATGTTTCTCATAATGGCTTGGGGTCAAATCCATCCTAAACTACAGAACTAAAGTTTTTCTTCTGGCTAACATTTATACAAGTGCTTGGGAAAGGGTAGAAATGAAAGATCAATACTTCCCACAGATAAATGTCACTGCTCTCAGTGCTTTGCATGTATTAACTCTTCAAAGTTACTTCTAATACAAGACGAGGGGTCAGGAAACTTTTTCTGGCAAGAATAAGATAGTAACTACTTTAGGCTTTGAAGACCATACAATCTGTCTCCAGGACTCAACATGGAAGCATAAAAACAGTCATAGTTAATACATAAAGGAATGAGCATTGCTGTGTTCTAATAAAACTTTATTTACAAAAATAGCTGGCAGACGATTGTTTGCCAATGGCTATTCTAGACTAACACACATTGGAGTCCATTCTCAAAAATCATTTTCAGGACATCTTATAGTTAGCTCAAAACTCAGGGCCTTTGCCAATGCCTCAAACAGCCTTTTTATTTAATGGTGGTCAAATCATTTATTTGTGTTCATGTCCTGCTGTCTTTTACTGCACAGGGAGGAAAGAATCATTAAGTTTTAATCTATGGTCTACTGATGCCAACTTGAAAAATCAAAGTGAAGGAAGACAGTAAATGGTTGAATTATACTGTTAAACAATCAAAGAATATGGAAACCCTAAGGGACCTGATCTGCATCCTTGAATTGAAAGGTGCTGCTGCACCACCATTAAACGTGGTCTTTGAGATGTCATGGAACTTGGAGGATCACAGCAGAGCAAAGGGACAACCAGAAAAGTGTAATTATAATGCAGTAGAAATACCCAGGGAGATACAAGAACAATTCATCAAACAATTGATGTGTAATTACCTAGGAGGACACAAGGTGCTGGATGGTAATCAACATGCCTTTGTGGGGCTGTGCCAAGGATATTTAATTTCCTCCCACAGTAGATGGGGAGATGACACTGGCCCTGTAAACAGGAAGAAGAAAGAGATACTATCACGAAAGCAAAGCTTGCTATTCTTGCCAACAAGACAGGGAGATATGGCATACCGAGAGCTAATTCCAAGACTGTGGCTTGTCAGAGGACACAGCCAAAGATGATTGATTGTCAATGGCGCCAATCAAGCTGGGAACAACAAAAGGAGTGGTAGACTGAGGCAAGGAGGCAGGGCCCAGACAGCATCAGCACTGGGCTGGCTTTCACTGATAAATGAGCTGCCTACAATTCTGAATTGAGAGCTACTCAATGAGCACACAGCTGATTCACTGAGTGAAGTGACTAGCACTTGGAAAACAGAAATATATTTCAATGTACTCCTGACATAATGATAATGGATTTATTACTTTTATTAATTCAAATGTTCATTGAAAGGAAGAGTAAATTTAGCTGGGATTTGTACACATCTGATAGGTAAGCCTTCAACAAAGCCTTTGATTGTGTGGATCACAACAAACTGGAAAATTCTTAAAGAGATGGGAATACCAGACCACCTGACCTGCCTCTTGAGAAACCTGTATGCAGGTCAAGAAACAACAGTTAGAACTGGACATGGAACAACAGACTGGCTCCAAATCGGGAAAAGAGAATGTCAAGGCTGTATATTGTCACCCTGCTTATTTAACTTATATGCAGAGTACATCATGAGAAACGCTGGGCTGGAAGAAGCACAAGCTGGAATCAAGATTGCCAGGAGAAATATCAATAACCTCAGATATGCAAATGACACCACCCTTATGGCAGAAAGTGAAGAGGAACTAAAAAGCCTCTTGATGAAAGTGAAAGAGGAGAGCTAAAAAGTTGGCTAAAAACTCAACATTCAGAAAACTAAGATCATGGCATCCANTCAGATATGCAAATGACACCACCCTTATGGCAGAAAGTGAAGAGGAACTAAAAAGCCTCTTGATGAAAGTGAAAGAGGAGAGCTAAAAAGTTGGCTAAAAACTCAACATTCAGAAAACTAAGATCATGGCATCCAATCCCATCACTTCATGGCAAATAGATGGGGAAACAATGGAAACAGTGAGAGATTTTATTTTGGGGGGCTCCAAAATCACTGCAGATGGTGACTGCAGCCATGAAATTAAAGATGCTCGTTCCTTGAAGAAAAGCTATGACAGCCTATTAAAAAGCAGAAACATTACTTTGTCAACAAAGGTTTGTCTAGTCAAAGCTATGGTTCTTCCAGTAGTCAAAGAGTTGCAAAGAGTCAGCCACAACTGAGCAACTGAACTGAACTGAACAAGGTAATGAAAACATCAAAGAAGAGCTGGAGTTCATAAGAATGTATATTGAATATGGATGAACACGAGTACAAATCACTGACTAGAACTGAATTTGAATATTTTTGTTAATTAGTCGTAAAAACATAAGATTGAGGAGAATAGCTTTTTGGGAAAGGAGCGGTGGATGTAGAAAACCAGGTTAAATTAAGCACTGACCATTCCCCTAACAAAGATTCATACTTGGCCCCTGCAACATATGAGGGCATGGGAAAGCTAGACATAGCAAAGAAGAGAGGCAAAGGCAAAATATTTTTAACGAATGGAAAATAACATCAAGGAGGAAGTACATCTAGAAAAGAAAAGGCAGCCATGGGATGACTTGGCATTGACTTTGAAATTCATGGAAAGTCTAGTCCAGTGCTAGGCAAACAGTAAACATTACCAGGAGAGAAAGCATCTTGATTCTTCTATCTACTCCAGGGTACAGAGAAAGCAGCATGAAACAGAAAGTAGAGAGAGAGAGACTTATTTGAAAAATTGCACACACCCCAATATTTCTGGCGGTACTATTTACAATAGCCAACACATGGGAACAACCTAAATGTCTACTGACAGATAGAATGGATACAGAAGATATGGTACATACATAAATGGAAGGTTCTTAGCCATAAAAACGGAGAAGGCAATGGCACCCCACTCTAGTACTCTTGCCTGGAGAATCCCATGGATGGAGGAGGCTGGTGGGCTACAGTCCATGGGGTCGCGAAGAGTCGGACACGACTGAGCGACTTCACTTTCCCTTTTCACTTTCATGCATTGGAGAAGGAAATGGCAACCCACTCCAGAGTTCTTGCCTGGAGAACCCCAGGGACAGAGGAGCCCGGTAGGCTGCCGTCTACGGGGTCGCACAGTGTCGGACACAACTGAAGCGACTTAGCAGCAGCAGCAGCCGTAAAAAGAATGAAATGATGCCACTGCAGCAACATGGATGGACCTGGAGATTAAATACTAAGTGAATTAAGTCAAAAAGATAAAGGCAAATACTGTATGGTATTACTTATATATGGAACCTAAAATAACGATAAAAATGAACTTATTTACAAAACAGAAACTGACTCACAGATATAGAAATAAAATTATGGTTACCTAAGGGGAAAGCAAGGATGGAATTAATTAGAAGCTTGGGATTAACAGAGGCACATTACTATGTATAAAATAGATAAACAACAAGGATTTACTATATAGCACAAGAACTATATTCAGTATCTTTTAATGACCTATAATGGAAAAGACTCTGAAAAAGAATATATATATTTTATATTTGTAAAATGGAATAACTTTGCTATATACCAGAAACTAACACAACATTATAAATCAACTACACTTCAATTAACAACAAAAAAGAAAGTACAGGAAGTGAGAACAATGGCCCCAGCAGTGGTCCTCACACTTGAGCGAACATCAGGATGACCAGCAGGGTTTGTTAAGACCCAGATCTTTGGTCTAGGGTGGGCCAGAAGAATCTGCATTTCTGACAGGTTTCCTGGTGATGCTGCTGCTGCTCCTGGTCTTGGGACCGCACTTTCAGAATCACTGGGTTAGAAGCCAAGTCCTGGATTTGGACCATCTGAGACTGACTGGCTCTGCCCTTCCTGTGCTCTTTGTCTCATTTCCTCTTGTAAAATGAGACAGATAACAATCGCATGGCACTGTTATGAGAAATTACGTATGTGAAACTCTTTAACCCAGCGCTCGGTGTACAGTAAGTCACTCATATGTGTGAGCACTCATTACTATGGAAAGATGGACAGCAGTGAATAATTGGGCCATATCCTTTATAGTCGCCACAGTCAAATCTGCATGGGCTGAGACGGTGCCATCCATGTGTTTTTCTTTTTTTTTTCCCCCAAACATCTCACTGCTTGGTTAGCCAGACCACACTACTCTACGAAACATGGCTTGCTCGGGGCAAAGTGTAACTGTCTTTATGAGCATTATTTCTCAGTTAATGTTTAACCAGATGAGTCAAATGCAAAGCATGTCTTTAAAATCTCACTTGTGCATCCAGGGCTATGTACCTGTCCCAGACGGTCCTGGCCACACCTGAAATTTTGATGGGCCTGACCTCTGAGTCACACAGCAGACATACCAGCCAGAGAGCTACTGGTATGGGGGCATCACCTCATAACCACCATGCCCTCAGTCTGGACCACCATCTGTGAATGATGGTATCTTGGGTTATAGCTATCACAGACGAAGTGAAGATGACAGAATCCATGATGCTGTCAGTTATTCCTTTATTAAAAAACAAAAAACAAAAAAACACACTAACTACACAATGTGGGCTTCCTAGGTGGTGCTAGTGGTAAACAAATCTGCCTGTCAATGAAGGAGATATAAGAGATGCGTGTTTAAATCCCTGGGTCAGGAAAATTCCCTGGAGGAGGACGTGGCAACCCACTCCTGAATCCTTGCCTGGAGAATCTCATGGACAAAGGAGCCTGGTGGGCTACAGTTCATGGGGTCGTAAAGAGTCAGATACGAATGACGTGACTTAGTATGCATGCACACAATGTAGTAATTCATCTCTGGTAGTAGCTTCTCAGGGTTAGCCTGATGGCTCAGCAATGAAGAATCTGCCTGTAATGCAGATGCAGGTTTGATCCCTCGGTAGGGAAGATCCCCTGGAGAAGGAAATAGCAATCCACTCCGGTATTCTGGCCTGGGAAATCCCATGGAAAGAGAAGCCTGGCCAGTACAATCCATGGGGTCCCAAAAGAGTTGGACATGACTGAAGATCAGCCCTGGGATTTCTCTGGAAGGACTGATGCTAAAGCTGAAACTCCAGTACTTTGGCCACCTCATGCAAAGAGTTGACTCATTGGAAAAGACTCTGATGCTGGGAGGGATTGGGGGCAGGAGGAGAAGGGGACAACAGAAGATGAGATGGCTGGATGGCATTACTGACTCGATGGATGTGAATCTGAGTGAACTCTGGGAGTCGGTGATGGGCAGGGAGGCCTGGCGTGCTGTGATTCATGGGGTCACAAAAAGTCGGACATGAACTGAGAGACTGAACTGAACTGAACTGAAGGACTAAAACAAGTAACGTGTTAAGAAATGTTACAAATTATCAATCACTGTTAACTCTCCTTCATTTTCCTTATTCTGTTTTAAGGGAAAAAACCTTCCACTTTTGCCTCAGTTCATACCCACCTTACATGGATGTTCCTTGGCAGCCCTCTCCACTTTAGTCATCTGTCCCCTCGACTCAGAGCTCCTGAGCCTCTAAATTCTATAGCAGCTTGTCCTCAAGAGCCCTTATCCTCTGCTCACGCCATCACCTTGGAAATGAATAAATATTTTCTAGGTGCAAATGTGCAAAGTCTATGCCCTATTAGAAGAAGTTAAAAATATTCCAAAGAGAGTAAATTTGGAGGGAAGGTCATGTATTTTGGTAGACAGCATTACTTGCTAATAAAAAAGAAGCATTTTATTTAAAGACGTGCAAAACTCTTGGTTCTAACTTTAGAAAACAATAAAACTCATATGTCTAAAAATTTTTTAAACATTAGTTTTCTGAGAAAGTTTTCCCCCTTTACAACAGTGGATCTACAAGCCAAGCAAGTCTAGCTCAGGATAAAATCACATCAAGCAAAAAGCCTTACTGTGTTAGGGAGTGAGATGAAAGTCTGAAAGGAATAATGATGGCAGGAGCCCTTTATTCTAGGTTGTGTCAATATTAAGGAGGAAAAAAGAGACTGGTGGGGAAAGTTTAGGATGAAAAAAAGAGAAATATTTCTGATCAGGGAAGGAATAGCCTTCTGATTACTACACATAAAGCCAATTAAAAGGTAATGGGATTGGTTTTTGTTTGTGGCTTATAGAATCAATCTCATTACATTAAAGACATAGCTTATCTTGATGTCTTGAATCAGTAGACTTTTCTTGTTCCCTCTGATGCACATTTGCTCAAAAATACTTATTTTCAATAAATAGAAGAAGAAAGTGGGGAAGATGGTAGAATATTAGAAAACCTCTCTGAGTTTATTTTAAATCTGTGATTTGAAATGCACTGAGTTAGTTGAGTGGAGCAGGCAATGGCACCCCACTCCAGTNTGCTCAAAAACACTTATTTTCAATAAATAGAAGAAGAAAGTGGGGAAGATGGTAGAATATTAGAAAACCTCTCTGAGTTTATTTTAAATCTGTGATTTGAAATGCACTGAGTTAGTTGAGTGGAGCAGGCAATGGCACCCCACTCCAGTACTCTTTTGCCTGGAAAATTCCATGGATGGAGGAGCCTGGCAGGCTTCAGTCCATGGGGTCACTAAGAGTTGGACACGACTGAGCGACTTCACCTTCACTTTCCACTTTCGTGCACTGGAGAAGGAAATGGCAACCCACTCCAGTGTTCTTGCCTGGAGAATCTCAGGGACGGGGGAGCCTGGTGGGCTGCCGTCTATGAGGTTGCACAGAGTTGGACACGACTGAAGCGACTTAGCAGCAGCAGCAGCAGAGTTAGTTGAGAATGATACAGCCAATCAATACGGCTGGTTAAGATCTTCCAGACATGCCCAGGATATGATAAACACCTAGAGCTACAAGATTGTGAGACTGTGAAATCCAGGTATGGTGAATCAGATTTTTAAAAGTTTAATGATAAAATGAAATGCTTTTGCAGGCTTAAAACAACAGTTTTTATGAATAAAGTAGAAGAGATTAAATGGGTAGCTATTTACAAACACCAAAAACTAGAGAACATGTACAGAAAAGGAGAAGGGGCACAAAAGGTAATATTTTAAAAGTGAGTACAAATCACTAGGAGGAGGTAAAATAAGGGATTACTGATAAAAATTTAAGATAGATCACTATCCTCCATATTTGGCTCAACTTCTGATAATCAAGAAAAAAAACTGGTTCTGATCATTCATAAATGCTAGAAAACTCAGTTCTAGAATTCACTGTTGCATTAAAATATTTTTTCCAAAATAGATTATTCTAAGGTAAGGGAGAGAAGGAGTAAACCTGCATAAAATGGAGAACAATTTAAAATGATAGTATGTAATTTATTTCCCTTTTTTTGAAATTGCCTTTTAGAATCCCATGTTCACTACAGCAATCTCAAAAAAAGAATGACACAAGACACCAAGTCATTTACAGTCACAAAAGAATTTCTGCATATTTTGTATTCTTCATGTAATTCTGAGGAACTTGACTTTAGCCATACAAGTAAATCTTAACATTTTGGCCTTTTGGAAAGGTCAAAAAGAAATTTAGAATGTTCCAGGAAAAAATATTAGTCTGTGCTTACGTAAGAACCGTAACAACAGCCAAAAGTCCAACTGACTCCCCTAATGACAGCATTGAGTACATCTGATATGCTATTAGTAACAGTCTGAGAGTTCCAAATTCCTTGAGATAGCAGCCTCTTTTTTCCATCGTTTCACCATATATTTGCTGACTGCCCACTGCTGCTTGGCTCTGGGCTCAAGCAGGGAAGTGCCCATGATTAAGACTAGTGATGTCCCTGGCGCTTGTATTCGCCCGAGAAAGATGTACAGACAACAAGGGAACAGTTAAATATGATCAAAAGTGTATCAGAGAGTGTATTAACCATATAAACAAAACAAATAGGGTGATATGAGAGAGAAGATCTGTAGGTACTAATTTTGGGGGGGTTCAAGAAGGGCTTCAGTTATTAGGTAAAGTTTGATCTGAAATCTGAACATGTAGAAAACTCAAGGACAAGAATTTCAGGCAAAGGGCAAATGCAGAGGCCCTGTGGTGGGGGCACTGTGGTGTGTTTGATGGATAGGAGCAAGAACTAATGGGGCTGCAAGGCAATGCACTCAGAGAATCGTAGTACAGACAGGACCGTGAGGAAGGCAGGAGCCACACCAGGGCTCATGGGCTGCGTGAGGTCTTCGTTTTAAGAGTGAAGGGAAGCTACTGGATTTATAGCTAACAGTGATGGTTTGGGCTCCTGTTTGAAGAATGGTGTGTGTGTGTGTGTGTGTGTGTGTGTGTCTGTGTCTGTGTATCAGGAAGAGTGCCAACAGTGGAAGCAGGGATATGAAACTGGAGGCTGCTGAGTGGCAATAATCCAGGTAAGAGGGATTTCTCTGGTGGGCCAGTGGCTTAGACCCAGTGCTCCCAACGCAGTGGGCTGGGGTCTGATCCCTGGTTAGGGAACTAGATCCCACATGCCGCAACTAAGCGTCTGCGTACTGCAGCTTAGACCCAGTGCAGCCAAATGAATAGATTTAAAGAATAATCCAGGTAAGAAATGATGCGGAGCCAAACCACAGGGTAGTCCTGGCAACAGAGAACAGTGACAAATGCCAGACATATTTGGAGGCAAAATCAAAGCTTGCAACGAAAAAAGGGTGAATGTGGGAAAAACAGGCATCCAGGTCTCTGACGTTAGGTGTCATTTAATGGAGTGGGGGTCCAAGGACAAAGTTGTTCTTGTTCAAAGTTATTCTTTGTCCTTGTTCAAAGTTCTCCTTTGAACACTAGACTAGAGATGACCTGTAGGACATTTACCTGAAAAGATCAAGTAGGCAGATGGAGCAAAGTGTTTGGAGCCCATGGGAGAGGTCTCAGCTAGAGACACATCTTTGAGAGTCAATATTCTGCACAATTTCTGGCAGACCACCCAGGTACCCGTTCAGTAATTAAGAAATGCTTAGGAGATGACTGGTTGACGACTTACAGAAAGGGGAAGTGAAATTTTGCATCCTGGAAGATGTTTTGCATCTCTTGGCATGGAACACTCAGAAATTGCTGGTAGAGAAGGCCAGGTGCTGGGCTGCTCAATAAATATTAATTTACTGCAATAAATCTCAAGAAAGCAACGGACTGTTATTTCAGTAATTAACCTTATCCGACTCAATCGGTGCCACAGCTATCGTTCAGCTTGTACTCTGTCCCTCATCCTCAGTATCTTTTTACCTTGAGGTTGAATCCCTGACCCAGGCACCTTGCTTTGTTCTTGATCACTGACTTTCCTGCTTTCACATCCAGCAAATACTGTCCTTGCTCTGACTACATCGCTAATGACTCTCTCAGAACTTGCTCTTCACAGATTTCTGAATCTGTCATGAGTCAACACTGAGTATTAACAATGTGCCAGGCACCATTCTAGATGCTTAACGCATAGATCCCATTTATAATACCCTGCAAAGTAGCTGTTTGCCCTGGGGGGTAGACCTTAATCCATCAGAGAGAGTAGGTGCTTGGCTCTAACTCAAATAGCTAGAAAGTGGTAGAACAAGGATTGCAGACAAGTTCAAGTGACTGTGCAGCCAGGCTCCCCTTCCTGGGTTTGCAAAGCTCATTGGATTTCACCTGTTCAATCAGTCTGTACCCTTGATCTGCTACTTCTCCAACAAAGTCCACTAGGTGGTCAGGATTCATCGAGAGCCACCAAGCATGCAAGTCAGGTTGGCCTGAGTCTGTACCCTTGAACAGCAGTGTTCCATGACTTGGTAACTGCAGACTCACTTGGTGCTCTAATGTGGAATTTATCGCATTCAGTGGGAGGACCCAGACCTGAGAGGGGCCCACAGCCTGGGATGTTATTAGTCATCAGAGAAACAAAAGAGATGGAGTGTGTTGGAGCAATACGGCCGGGGTGACGTGCCAGGGACAAGGTGGCTGACAGGAGAACGGTTTTCAAAAGACACAGCTTTTTGGCTTTATGTAAATATGTTAATGAAGCTTCAGTCTCTCTGGCCACACACTCAAGCTGAAAGGCTTTCTGTCTTCATTAGGCACGTCCCCTGAGCACACAGGTGTACTACAAGGCACAGAGCTGTCTGCTCAAACATCTTCTGCAGCAGAAGCAATGGCTTTACCAGCATCCAAGAGGGGCCTTCACTAGGAGGAGGCCACGTCCTGGGAGACTGAGCAATGTCTGCAGGATTATTTGCACGGAAGAACAAAGGGCCCTGAAGCTGCACTGGCGCTCATCTCAGCAGCACCTGTCGCTCCAGCACATTCGGCCCTTTATCGCCCGACACCTGCCTGACTGGATGAGCCCCGTGCCACCTGCTGAGGAAATAGAGCCGATGAACATCCATTTCGCATTAGGTTTCCTGGCAGAAACGAGACATGGAATTCCTAGGGGCAAAGTTACCTAGGAATCCAGCATCCACCGACATAACTTATTAATGAATCAGATTGATACATGTCAAAAGGTGAAAAGCTGGTTTAGAAGACAAGAGAGAAGGAAGAAAACAGCTGTATGTGAGCCATATCCTTCAGTCATAGCAGATGGTGGTGGCTTGTGGCACACAGTTCTGCTCTGCTAAGGCCTCTGGGGCACTCCCTCCCGATGCAAGTGTGACATTAAAGAAACAGGCAGTGGACCCTCGGCCCACTGGATGTCTGAAGAGTTTCAGTGGAACTCTGTGAAGAGCCTTCATGAAGCTAATCTGAATCCACCCATCTCCACTGCTAACATTCTACCTGGCTTACAGGTATACCCCCCTACACAGATAATATCTTAAATATACCTTTAATTATATGCAATTAATAAAACACTCAAGATACCAATAGCCAAGTTCTTTGCTGTATTCCCAACACCTAGATGAAAGTCAGAACAGAGTAGGCTCCCTCTAAATTATATATAATACACATATATAAAATAAATGAACAAATGAACATTTACTACCTCCTTGGGTTACAAGCTCTGGTGCCAGACTTTGCCAGTAGAGTTTGTATTAATAGCTCTAGGAAGAGACTGTGGGCTCCCCAATGGCTCAGTGGGTAAAGAATCTGCCTACAATGCAGGAGACACAGGAGACTAGGGTT
Source organism: Neotragus pygmaeus (assembly GCA_006410875.1). Classification (NCBI taxonomy): domain Eukaryota; kingdom Metazoa; phylum Chordata; class Mammalia; order Artiodactyla; family Bovidae; genus Neotragus; species Neotragus pygmaeus. Next base: position 892,692 of record SJYV01056248.1, on the reverse strand, counting down.
CAGTCCCTGGGTCAGGAAGATCTCCTAGAGGAGGGCATAGCAACCAATTCCAGTATTCTTGCCTGGAGAATTCCATGGACAGAGAAACCTGGCGGGCTACAGTCCAAAAGGTCATAAAGAGTCGGTGCAACTGAGAGTGAGGAAGAGACTTCCGTTGAATTCTAATTTCACAAACGTTCTTTTCATAGGCACTTAAAGTCCTCTAACTCCCTATACATGGTTATATTTTTTTCTGATGGCAAAATACTAAGTATAAAGTATATTTTATACTTTATAAAGTACTTAGTATAAAGTATACTATAAAGTAGTAGTATAAAGTAGGACCGAAGGAATTTTTAATAACTTGTTTCTTAACGCCCATCCAAAATACCCTAATTAAAACTTCTCATTAAAAAATTCTGTTATTTATCCCAATCTTCTCTTATTTGCATATTGTTGAAAAACCAAGGGACATCAGTCAGCAGGGTAAGTGACAGACAAGACCATACCACCAAATAAAGATCTGACCTCATTCTGAATTTTTCCTTTCAGATCAAATATTTTCTCCTCCCAAGCGATATTCTTGGGATGAGAATATTCACTCTGTTAAAATTCAGACTACTCGATGAACTTCAGTGCCCTTCCACAGAAGTAAGACTTACCGTAGAAGCGTTTATGAAACAGTAGTAAGTTGGCTGACCCTCAAGGTTATTGGAANGTGTGTGTGTGTGTGTGTGTGTGTGTGTGTCTGTGTCTGTGTATCAGGAAGAGTGCCAACAGTGGAAGCAGGGATATGAAACTGGAGGCTGCTGAGTGGCAATAATCCAGGTAAGAGGGATTTCTCTGGTGGGCCAGTGGCTTAGACCCAGTGCTCCCAACGCAGTGGGCTGGGGTCTGATCCCTGGTTAGGGAACTAGATCCCACATGCCGCAACTAAGCGTCTGCGTACTGCAGCTTAGACCCAGTGCAGCCAAATGAATAGATTTAAAGAATAATCCAGGTAAGAAATGATGCGGAGCCAAACCACAGGGTAGTCCTGGCGACAGAGAACAGTGACAAATGCCAGACATATTTGGAGGCAAAATCAAAGCTTGCAACGAAAAAAGGGTGAATGTGGGAAAAACAGGCATCCAGGTCTCTGACGTTAGGTGTCATTTAATGGAGTGGGGGTCCAAGGACAAAGTTGTTCTTGTTCAAAGTTATTCTTTGTCCTTGTTCAAAGTTCTCCTTTGAACACTAGACTAGAGATGACCTGTAGGACATTTACCTGAAAAGATCAAGTAGGCAGATGGAGCGAAGTGTTTGGAGCCCATGGGAGAGGTCTCAGCTAGAGACACATCTTTGAGAGTCAATATTCTGCACAATTTCTGGCAGACCACCCAGGTACCCGTTCAGTAATTAAGAAATGCTTAGGAGATGACTGGTTGACGACTTACAGAAAGGGGAAGTGAAATTTTGCATCCTGGAAGATGTTTTGCATCTCTTGGCATGGAACACTCAGAAATTGCTGGTAGAGAAGGCCAGGTGCTGGGCTGCTCAATAAATATTAATTTACTGCAATAAATCTCAAGAAAGCAACGGACTGTTATTTCAGTAATTAACCTTATCCGACTCAATCGGTGCCACAGCTATCGTTCAGCTTGTACTCTGTCCCTCATCCTCAGTATCTTTTTACCTTGAGGTTGAATCCCTGACCCAGGCACCTTGCTTTGTTCTTGATCACTGACTTTCCTGCTTTCACATCCAGCAAATACTGTCCTTGCTCTGACTACATCGCTAATGACTCTCTCAGAACTTGCTCTTCACAGATTTCTGAATCTGTCATGAGTCAACACTGAGTATTAACAATGTGCCAGGCACCATTCTAGATGCTTAACGCATAGATCCCATTTATAATACCCTGCAAAGTAGCTGTTTGCCCTGGGGGGTAGACCTTAATCCATCAGAGAGAGTAGGTGCTTGGCTCTAACTCAAATAGCTAGAAAGTGGTAGAACAAGGATTGCAGACAAGTTCAAGTGACTGTGCAGCCAGGCTCCCCTTCCTGGGTTTGCAAAGCTCATTGGATTTCACCTGTTCAATCAGTCTGTACCCTTGATCTGCTACTTCTCCAACAAAGTCCACTAGGTGGTCAGGATTCATCGAGAGCCACCAAGCATGCAAGTCAGGTTGGCCTGAGTCTGTACCCTTGAACAGCAGTGTTCCATGACTTGGTAACTGCAGACTCACTTGGTGCTCTAATGTGGAATTTATCGCATTCAGTGGGAGGACCCAGACCTGAGAGGGGCCCACAGCCTGGGATGTTATTAGTCATCAGAGAAACAAAAGAGATGGAGTGTGTTGGAGCAATACAGCCGGGGTGACGTGCCAGGGACAAGGTGGCTGACAGGAGAACGGTTTTCAAAAGACACAGCTTTTTGGCTTTATGTAAATATGTTAATGAAGCTTCAGTCTCTCTGGCCACACACTCAAGCTGAAAGGCTTTCTGTCTTCATTAGGCACGTCCCCTGAGCACACAGGTGTACTACAAGGCACAGAGCTGTCTGCTCAAACATCTTCTGCAGCAGAAGCAATGGCTTTACCAGCATCCAAGAGGGGCCTTCACTAGGAGGAGGCCACGTCCTGGGAGACTGAGCAATGTCTGCAGGATTATTTGCACGGAAGAACAAAGGGCCCTGAAGCTGCACTGGCGCTCATCTCAGCAGCACCTGTCGCTCCAGCACATTCGGCCCTTTATCGCCCGACACCTGCCTGACTGGATGAGCCCCGTGCCACCTGCTGAGGAAATAGAGCCGATGAACATCCATTTCGCATTAGGTTTCCTGGCAGAAACGAGACATGGAATTCCTAGGGGCAAAGTTACCTAGGAATCCAGCATCCACTGACATAACTTATTAATGAATCAGATTGATACATGTCAAAAGGTGAAAAGCTGGTTTAGAAGACAAGAGAGAAGGAAGAAAACAGCTGTATGTGAGCCATATCCTTCAGTCATAGCAGATGGCGGTGGCTTGTGGCACACAGTTCTGCTCTGCTAAGGCCTCTGGGGCACTCCCTCCCGATGCAAGTGTGACATTAAAGAAACAGGCAGTGGACCCTCGGCCCACTGGATGTCTGAAGAGTTTCAGTGGAACTCTGTGAAGAGCCTTCATGAAGCTAATCTGAATCCACCCATCTCCACTGCTAACATTCTACCTGGCTTACAGGTATACCCCCCTACACAGATAATATCTTAAATATACCTTTAATTATATGCAATTAATAAAACACTCAAGATACCAATAGCCAAGTTCTTTGCTGTATTCCCAACACCTAGATGAAAGTCAGAACAGAGTAGGCTCCCTCTAAATTATATATAATACACATATATAAAATAAATGAACAAATGAACATTTACTACCTCCTTGGGTTACAAGCTCTGGTGCCAGACTTTGCCAGTAGAGTTTGTATTAATAGCTCTAGGAAGAGACTGTGGGCTCCCCAATGGCTCAGTGGGTAAAGAATCTGCCTACAATGCAGGAGACACAGGAGACTAGGGTTCAGTCCCTGGGTCAGGAAGATCTCCTAGAGGAGGGCATAGCAACCAATTCCAGTATTCTTGCCTGGAGAATTCCATGGACAGAGAAACCTGGCGGGCTACAGTCCAAAAGGTCATAAAGAGTCGGTGCAACTGAGAGTGAGGAAGAGACTTCCGTTGAATTCTAATTTCACAAACGTTCTTTTCATAGGCACTTAAAGTCCTCTAACTCCCTATACATGGTTATATTTTTTCTGATGGCAAAATACTAAGTATAAAGTATATTTTATACTTTATAAAGTACTTAGTATAAAGTATACTATAAAGTAGTAGTATAAAGTAGGACCGAAGGAATTTTTAATAACTTGTTTCTTAACGCCCATCCAAAATACCCTAATTAAAACTTCTCATTAAAAAATTCTGTTATTTATCCCAATCTTCTCTTATTTGCATATTGTTGAAAAACCAAGGGACATCAGTCAGCAGGGTAAGTGACAGACAAGACCATACCACCAAATAAAGATCTGACCTCATTCTGAATTTTTCCTTTCAGATCAAATATTTTCTCCTCCCAAGCGATATTCTTGGGATGAGAATATTCACTCTGTTAAAATTCAGACTACTCGATGAACTTCAGTGCCCTTCCACAGAAGTAAGACTTACCTTAGAAGCGTTTATGAAACAGTAGTAAGTTGGCTGACCCTCAAGGTTATTGGAATTAAGAGTCTTTCCCCGATCAGGCAGATGTGACGCTTTAAAAGAAATTTGCTACTCTCTATTTAAACAAAATCATACTAACAGAAACAAGCAAGGACCCATAGACCTTTGTTTGAAGGATTTTAGTTTGGCTATTAAAGCAACTGGTCAGTATAAAACCAGAAAACAGAGCCTTCATGTTGCCTTTCCAATCTTGCTGGCATCCCAGATGATAAGGGAACTGACAAGTAAAGGGGGGCCAGGGAAAGTTCTATGGCTAGGAAGCATTTTTATGAGTCAATATATTTTTAAGCTTATCTCCAAGAATAAAAACCCAGTCACTCTTCTCACAAGGATTTTTTTTTTTTTAATATGACAAAGCATAGAGGTTTGCTAAATATGGGTGTTGAGAGTGTCCAGATATTTATCATTCTCTGCATTTTCTCTGCTGGAAGCATTTCATTAAAAAAAAAAAAAAAGCAATAAAAGTATCAAGTTGCAGGAGCAAAGAAAAAACAGAATTCACATTTTGGGGAGTTTACAAAAAGATGCTTAATTACCTTTGCAGTGGTGAAAAATGTAAGACTTCTGATTACAAGTTAGTATTTTTCAAATAACACTTGATATCAAAATATAGATTATTTAGATGTTAAATCCGATGACACTTAAACATTAATAGAAATCAACTCTCAGTAAATCTGAAGGCTCTCCAATATGAACACAGTGCTGACCATTCATCATATTTAATGAGGTGTATTGGAAATAGCTGAGTACTGACCTCCCCAGGACAAATGATCCTCTTGGGACGAGGGGCCTCTTGCTGTAACTGATACACTGCCAAACAGAAAAAGAGAGAATTATAATTAAAAAAAAACCCAGCACATACCAACATGGCTTCAAATAGCTCAACCTAACTACCTTTCAAGAACTGCAAATTTCTCAACCAAAAAACAAAAGAGATACCCATTTTTAGACAGAATAAAGTCAGATCATTTATATGGAAATGAGTCACAATGAATATAAACTGGCAAAATTGATTTTTTAAAATTCTCATAAGGACAATTTAGTTNAACTGCAAATTTCTCAACCAAAAAACAAAAGAGATACCCATTTTTAGACAGAATAAAGTCAGATCATTTATATGGAAATGAGTCACAATGAATATAAACTGGCAAAATTGATTTTTTAAAATTCTCATAAGGACAATTTAGTTTCATAATTGTTACTGGCATTGTTCATGTTATAGCTTTCTTGGAAGACTAGATAAGACCAAAATTCTTTTGACAATTTTAAAGATGAAATTCTACTTGTGAGTACCTAAGTAGTAAGATCACATAATAGGATCCCTCCATCTCAATGCTGATGAGAATACCAGGGAAAGAATGGCCTTAGAAGACAAGTGGCATTCTCTGAAATGTTAGTTATAGACAAAGACACAATTGATTCTGTGAGTGAATGAGGCTCCAAGTCATTTCTTTTTTCATGAGTTCCATTTTTGCCCTGCCCATCACCATGGATTCTTAGCTCCTTAACTATTTTCCAACATTGTCATTCCTTTTTCTTGGGCCCTTCAGTATCTTAAATAATAACAACTCTCTTATATCCTGTATAAAAGATAGACTTTCCGGCTTGGGCATGGAGGAAAGCAGGTAATTGTATACAGAAATATAATTTATCAGACTATTATTTGTGATTTATTAGACTATGATAAGTGGCTTTCTGCTGCTTAGCTAGTTTGGTTATTTTTCTTAAGAGGAAAAGCTACCCTGTGCATGTACCTTAAAGTTTTACTTTCATGGAAATGGGAGCTGAAAACAAACCTACTTGATGTTATCTTCAGAGTAGTGAAGAGGAAATAATTAATGTTAAGTAAATCTATGAATCATATCATAAATACATCTACAAAAGGTTAAAAATTCAATTGTATAAAGTCTTCCCAGAAAATGTAATAAGAGAAGTGAAAATTTCTGGCTTACTCTTGGTCTAAAAATAAAAAAAGAAATTTTAATTGAAAGGGATAATCATGTGAAAACAGAGGTAGAAATGATGGAACTTATTTTATATCGATGACTCCCCAAAGCATTCAGCTCAAAATGGTTATTTTCTTACCTAATTAAGGGTAGACCACTCAGCTTCCTCACAGAGAAGACATCATCTAATTCTCATATAGATGTTTTTAACTCATCCCATTTCTAAGCTTAGGTAGCCCATACTAATGATGGTGCCTGTGACACTTAAGAATAACTGTAGCCAAGTGCAAGTGACAGGGCAGAGAAGGCTTTTTGTATAGGAGGAAACATGAGGAAGAATTGGCCAAAGATAAACAGTTTTGGACACTCTATTGACAATCCCAGTAGAGTCCACACTCTCCTTAAATCATGAGAGAGCCTTCATGGAATCCTTTATTCCTCTCAGATCAACCCCAACACCAACTAGTTGCTTTTCAGCAGGGTTTTGCTGTTAATGAGTGTAAAGGGAACCAAACGGGGTATCTCTTAGAATCACAGAGCTCACGAGCAATCATAGAACCCATGTCCAGAGAATCCTATCTCCTCTTATCTGCCTATCACCAGCACCCTTTGAAGCCAGCAGTTATATGTGGGGGGCATGGCTGGAACAGTTTTATGAACACCATTTTTAATGCCTCCCTTGAAGGTAGAAAAGGAAGTACAGCTATTTTAAGAGAGAAGCACATTTAGCTATGCGTACCTTTGTAATTAATATCAGCAAACATTTGAACACCGGTTATAAAACAGATAGCACAGTCAGGATTACCTGGAGGCTTTGAGGATGAATGGAGGGGAAGGGAGAAGAGAAGGGAACCAGCATATCAAGTGTCTGTTACATGCCAGGGAACAATGCTGTACTGAATTCTCTCAAGAGCTCAGAAGAAAGAACATATCATCATCATTCTCAATTTTATATGAAGAAATAAGTGCCTAGAAGGGAAATATCTGCCCCAGGGCATCAAGCTAAAATGGATCCTTTTGACTCCAAAGCCCTGGTTTATTTTTCTGTGCCTCAGGGCCTTTGCACTTGCTACTCCATCCACCTGGATTGCTTTTTCCCAAGATGTTTACATGGCTCCCTCCCTCCTCCTTCATTCAGGCCTTCCCTGACTTGCTCAGCTTGGAATAAAATTCCACATCATTATCCCACTCTGCTCCCTTTTACACCATTTCAAGTTTCTTCACGGTACTCGCCACCATCAACACACTGTATTTGTTTACTTCGTGTGCTGTCTCCCTTAGCTAAAGTATAAGCTCTTTGGGGGCAGGGACTTGGTTCTGTCCACAGTGGGATGCTCAGTGCTTTGAAGCATGTTTGGCACATGTCAAGTGACAGTGAAAGTGTTAGTCGCTCAGTCATGTCTGACTCCTTGTGACCCCATGGACTGTAGCCCACCAGGCTCTCCAGGCTAGGATAATGGAGTGGGTTGCCATTTCCTACTCCAGGGGATCTTCCCGACCCAGTGATCGAACCCACGTCTCTTGCATCTCTTGCAACGGCAGGTGGATGCTTTACCCCAATGCCATGTGGGAAGCCCAGGGAAACAAAAGATAAGAGTATTTTCATTGTCTGTAAAGGAGATCTTGAAAGTGTAAGTCAGGACAACACTGGTAGAAATGTGGATGAGGAGGGAGTTGATAGCCGAGGAGGATTGGCAGAGCTTGGTGGCAAATGAATGGAGGAGAGGGCCAGAAAAGACGGAAAGATTGAGATGCTATTAACAGTTATAGAGGTTACAGGAGAGGAAACGTAAAGGACAGTTCCTCTNGTGGATGAGGAGGGAGTTGATAGCCGAGGAGGATTGGCAGAGCTTGGTGGCAAATGAATGGAGGAGAGGGCCAGAAAAGACGGAAAGATTGAGATGCTATTAACAGTTATAGAGGTTACAGGAGAGGAAACGTAAAGGACAGTTCCTCTCCTGTGTCAACAAACTACAGCCTATAGCTGTACACTCTAGGGATTCTCTGAGTAAAGAGAGGTGTGGTTGTCCACCGTCTTACAAAGGGAAACAGCCATTTGTCTCCTCCAGCCAGGAGTAAGTTTGAGGGGGTCCCTGCAAACTCCTCAAGCCAGAGATGTCACCTCTCCNAAAGAGAGGTGTGGTTGTCCACCGTCTTACAAAGGGAAACAGCCATTTGTTCTCCTCCAGCCAGGAGTAAGTTTGAGGGGGTCCCTGCAAACTCCTCAAGCCAGAGATGTCACCTCTCCTTGCTGGTCCCTGGGGTGCACACATCAGAAATCAATCACCATTTCTCAGTGAGCTACAAGATCTACTTGGTGCTGTTCTAAGCAACGGAAACTGACAAAGCCTGTTAGCCATCTGGATTCTATGTCTCTATAAAGATAATTAGATGACAACCAATTGCAATGGCAGCCATAGGAAAAAAATAGGGCCTTAGACTCTATCTCAGCTTCAGTCCCTGTCCCTCCTTCTCAAGGCTGGCTCTAACAAAACAAACATCCGTGAGGCCCATTTAATGTAACTGAAACATGTCACGTAATCCTGAAAATGTAGTTTCTTGAATTTTTGTTGTTGTTGTTGAACAAACACACATCACAAGCAGAATGCAGTAATAAATGTCACTTCTTGGGTGATTCTGTGCACTAAGGGGCAAGAAGATGGAATCTGCTTCTACGGCAATGTTTCAAATCAGTCCCAGGCTCTTCCTTGCCCTGGGCCCTTACACACTGAAGAGAGTCCTGAGCACTGGAATAGGCTATTTGACTGGGGTGAGGGGATGGTCACTAGGAAACCTGGGGGTAGAGAAGAGGAATCCCTGCTCCCCGAGAAATCTGAAGCAGATTGAGAAATCAAGGCTTCACTGAGAGAACCGTTAAGAAAGCATGCTCTCCCTTGGTAGTCCTGTGGTTAAGAATCTGCCTGGCCAGTGCAAGGGACTCAGGTTCAATCCTCAGTCCAGGAAAACTCCACATGCCGTGGGGCGACTAAGCCCATGTGCCACAACTCTAGAGGTTGTGATCTGCAGCAAGAGAAGCCACCTCAATGACAAGCCCGCACACTGCAGCTAGAGAGTAGCCCCCGCTTGCCACGACTAGAGAAAACTTAGTGAAGCAACGAAGACCCAGTGCAGCCAAAAATTAATAATTAAAATAAACTTGGCTCATCCTCTGGTAACACAATCTTCCCCTGGATGCCAAGTGAAAACCATGGCCTGGGTGATGCGAAGCCCAGTCCAGACCCATCAGCTCTTAACAGACCCTGCAGCAATGTCCTCTAACAGCCTCAAGTCCCTTAAGAAGCCACGTGGACCCAGGAGCCAAACCTGGACCCTTGGCCGTGACCCTGAGCCAGTGCCGCCCTGTTCACTGCCCCTGACTTGCCAGTATTTGTAGGAAAGAACTCACGGGTATGAGTAACCAACGGCGGGGGCTTTGATGGCCTCTTGGTTCAACCCCACCTCCAGGCTGCTGTGTGCAGGCTTTGTCTTGCTAGTGAATATCCAGTCTTGCTTGGGATGAAGTTTTCTCCTCTTGTCCACGGCACACGGAAAGTCCTGAGGATGAGGCTGTGGAGACTGAATCAGGGGGTCTCAGGCCCAAGTGCATGAGAAGCACCTATAGGGTGTGATAAATCGCAGATCCTCTGCTCTTCTGACTCAGAAATCTGGGCTCAGGCGGAGGAACAGTTATTATACCTATTCTCAGGTAATCCTCATGCAGGCGGCCTGGGGACCAGAATTTGGAGGTTCTACACTTCTTTTTAGAAAAACAGGCACAATCTGGGCCTGCCTTACCTGCCGCCCAGGGGAGTCTCTGGGGAGAGCTGCTGGCCATGGCATCTGCTGCCTAATTGGCACTTGGCCTCTTAAACAATAAAATCTTTCAGGATATACCCGTGGCGGTTGGCTTTTAAACTCGTCTGCTTAGAGCATGCAGTTCACACAGTTTTGGCTGAAAATTTAGAATGTGGCTTTATTTTATTTTTAAATTAAACTTGAAAACAGTCTTTTTTAAAAAAATTGAAACCAAATATTTCTCAGTGACTTTGCCAATATTTGGGGGTATNGATTTGCATTCATATGTATTTCATATGTCATTAGGTTTGTATTAAATGGCCTCAACTGTCCCTTCTGTATATCTAAAGTTTTATGATTCTAGAGCAAAGTACACACACACACACACACACTTGGTTAGATCCAAAAAATCAAAACCAATACACTCTGGTAAATTTAATAGTATGAACATGTAATAAATAGCACCTTTTCTGGGCTTCCTTAGAACATAAAAGTGCTTTTAAGAGGTACACTGGGTGTCCCAAGGTCTCTTGGAAAAGCGAAATGACTCTGAGCCAGTGCTATCTTCTCGCTTCAGTAAAGCTCTCTGTGGTGGCATTCACTCAACAAATATTTATTGGGTAGTTAACATACACAAGGCTGTGTGCGAGAAGGTGAGCAAGGAACAGTAAGTCATGCGACCCTACCAGTGCCTCTCACTACAGATATTTTGTTGATTTACTGTCAGAGCACTTCACACTCCATTAGGAAACAAACAAACAAAAACATCCAATTACTTAGTCATTAGCACTGCCTTTTAAAATAGAAGATCAGAATGCAGAACATTAGAATGGAAGGGCCCTTAGAGACCCAGCACAACCCCTTTATTTCACAGATGGAAGAACAGATTCATGTAATAAAGAATGAGGCACCTCTCTATATGCTGATGTGGGAAGATCAAAACAAGGTATTTATGAAGTGAAACAAGCAAGTTGAAGGACACTGGGTACAGCATAAACCCATTTTTCACAGAAGGGACCAACCACAAAAATGCCTTAATATCAGGCATGTGTATTGTAAACACTTGGAAGGATGTGCTTTCCAAAATGAACAGTGGTCAGCGATTGGAAGGGAGGAGTGGAATATGGGGCGGGGATGGTATGTGGTTTATGGGAAATTTTTACTCTCAGCTTTATGTATTTCTCTAATGTTTGTCTTTTATGTAGCTTTGTTTTGCTTTTGTTATAGATCCATACATACATGGGTATATGCTGTGTGTGTCTGTGTGTATGTATATACTTCTTTATGTACTTATGTATACAATTTTAAATAGAAAGAAAAAAATCATGAAAACTTGCAGGCTGTGAGTCAGGTTTGCTTCTGGGTTCCACTCTGAATGCCACTCTAATGCTTCCTTGTAAAACCTTTGCCAAATTACTGAACCTCTTTGATCTCTGGTTCCTTTGTGTGTGAAATGGGGATAAGAGTGGTACCCGTTGCTGAGGGCTAAGATGGGATTTGGGAATTCAGGCACAGAGCAAGCATGGTAGCTGATAAATGGCAGGTCTCAATGGACAGAAGAAACAAGGGCAACATCAATAATGACAGAAATAATTATCCTTATCACTATTGTCTAGAAGCAAAGCTTGAACAAGAGCCTATTCTCCCAGGGTCTCGCCACACCATACCCCTCCCCTTTCTCACTGGAGAATTACTTAGGCGGGTGATACTAAGGAAAGAGAAAACGAGCTTGAGGTGATGACAAGGGCCTGCCTTCATGAGGGGAGTCAGATTGATGACTGATGATCAGATAATGAACCCTGTTTCTAAGGAGTCACCCTTAGTGACCAAACATTATTCTTCCCTATCTGTTAATTTTTTGGTGGTAAATGTCATACAATATTAAGCTATAGGATAAACAGTCAAGAACATAATTCATGGAAGTCAACATACTTACCCTTGATGACCAGCTGTGGGGAAAAAAGGAAGAAAGGAAAGAAGGATGGAAGGAAAGAGGAAAGGAAGGGAAACAAGGAGCACCCTGAAGAAAGTCAGAGTCAGAATATCCATCTTTTTTTTTTTTTCTAAGCATTCCTAAGTGAGTCATGGCAGCTGGCTCTCATCGGTCCTGGCCAGGGGAGAGGGCTCTTTCTATTTTCTCTGACCAATATATCCTTAGTAGAAAAAGAAATTTGGATTTGCAGGGATGTGATGAGGGAGTTTATGTGTGCACTAAATCAACAGCAAAAAATGTTCAAAAGGCAGGCCTGCTAAAGACTTCTGAGGAGATTTTCATTTTAGATACTCACAGTATGATTTCCATATTGGAGGCTGGTATTCCTCAGCATCTAGAATAAAAAGAAAGAAATCAATCCGTCAGCTTGAATGTCAAACTGCCAACATGTGTCTTCTCTGGGGGAACAATACTCTGTCAGCAGTCTTTGCCTTCCAGTCCCAAGGGTCCTCTCAGCTCATTTACGGGACAATTCCAGGCAAGAGGGGGGAATTGGGAAAGGCGACCCTTGTGGACCCAACACCGCTTTGTCCAGGTCACTTACCATGACCGAATCAATTGCTTAACCATTTTCATAGAGCCCAGTAAATCAAAAAAGATTTTTAAAGCAATTAACTTGATTGTACCCTCCAGTAATCCTTTCAAACAGTATTTACTTAACTTGGCATAATAAACATATAATTTATCTCACAGATTCCAATCAGACCTTTAGCCCATTTATTTAGACTTGAGGGTAAGATGCACAGTGGCAAGGATGTAATATTAAACTGGGAAGTTGTACCACTCAGCCAACTGAGCTCCTAAAATACTAGGTCTGACAGCAGAGACACTGATGATTCAATTGGAATCTCATCATGTCCTTGAATTTACTCCAGTGTGTGACTTAGGAAATTTCCAGAAAACCTCTCAGCCATCAGAAGTGTCAGAGTGAAAGAGTTGCAACAAAATGGAGAGGACGAAACTGTTATTCATCAAACTAGAAAGCAGACAATGGGAGAAAATCTGCTTGTTCAGTCAGCTCAACAATCCCAATGCTGACAACTGATTTTATAATTCTGATGGAGTTATTAGAGTCCTCCTGAGCTCATAGCTAAGGTCTTGGTAAAACATACTCCAGCTTAAACAGCCAGAGGGAAAAATCCATTCCCTGACTCACAGAATACGGAGCTGGGGAACTTTTAAGAGTTCTTTTAGTTCAGCAGTTTTCAATGAGGAAACTGTTTTTGTCATCTTGCACGTGTATGGCATCACTCACCCAGCCTAATGTGTCCTTGGCCTTCTTTTGCTGTCACATACTAAAATTTTATGCAAAGGAATAGAAACTTTCTAATCTCATGCAATAAGACAGTTTGAGAAAATTTCCCCTCCTAAGAAATAAATATGCTTACTATACATAAAAAGAAACTGGAGTGGTGAGATTCCCCCAAATCTTACTCAATCAGAGTTGTATAGCTTAAATGAAATTCTTTTGCAATTAATTACTTACTCTCTGGGATCCATCCTATCACAGAGGCAACTAAATACCTCCTAAGACAGTTTCCTACAAAAACATCTGAATAGTTAGGCTTACCTAGTCAGGAACCTCTCTATTGACAATCAGCCACATAGACACACAGACAAAACAGTGTATTAATAATGGTTTATGTTGTTATGCAAACTTTGTTTGCTAAAAGAAGTGAAACTCCTAATACTTTAGCCAAAGTGGACAATGTAATAGTGAGCTTTTAACCTAAACAAGCAATTAATTTCATTCTATATGTTGTTGTTGCTTAGTCGCTAAGTCATATCTGACTCTTCTGAGACCCCATGGACTATAACCCTCCTGGCTCTTCTGTTCATGGGATTTTTCAGGCAAGAACACTGGAGTGGGTTGTCATTATCTTCTCCAGGGAATCTTGTAGACCCAGGGATTGAACCCGTGTCTTCTGCATTGCAGGCGGATTCTTTACCACTGAGCCACCTGGGAAGCCCATCCTATATGTAACACAGACCAGTTTTAATGGATTAATATGGTGTTTGTTTATAAAGAACTCTCAAATAAAATAAATCAGATTGCTGAGTTTACAACAAAATTCTAGAACCATCCATATAATACTACCTCACCAGAAAAGCCAAGTCCTGTATGTTAAAACACTGATGACACCTTCAAAAATCTTTTTCAAAAATATAGAACCAACACACACACATACACATACACCAGACTGCATAGTAGTAGGAATTCCTGAGATGTCATCTACCAAAAGATGTCTTTATTATTTTAGATGAGATTTACTCTATAAGCTAAGTAGAACCTCCAGACCAAGAAATGGTCAAGAATAATCAGAACCAAAAAGTGTATCTTTCTACATGCTGAAGGAAGTTCCCCTCAAAGTAAGTAGTCTCCTTAATTCAAGTTTCAGATACACAACTTGGATCTCCTAAAGGGCTTCTTATCTGAAGTCAGAAGTTTGGATTAAATGGCCGCTCGCTGCTCATTTCAGTCTTCCTCTGTGAAAAACCTAGAATTTTCACCTGAAATATTGGCTCCTCTCCTTTAAACTTGCATTTAGGCTTCCCTACACATAAACACTTTATTCCTTTTGCATTACTCCTTGTTGGTAACGTCACATAGAGGGGAAGAAAGCTGTCCGTAAAGACTGGATATCATATGCTGCCTTGTTTAAAAATCCTCCATTGTCTCTCATCTGCATTTGGAATAAAATACAAACAGGGTTTTCCGTGAAGGCTCAGCTGTCAAGAACCCACATGCAATGCAAGAGATACGGGAGATGTGGGTTCGATCCCTGGGTCAGGAAGATCCCCTGGAGGAGAGCATGGCAATCTACTCCAGTATTCTTGCCTGGAGAATTCCAGAGACAGAGGAGCCTGGCGGCCTATACAGTCCATAGAGTCGCAAAGAGTCTGTCGCGACCGAGTGACTGAGCACATATACAGACAAACATTATACTCTGCCCTCCTCTTCACTCCACTGCAGGCATTTCCCTGCTTTTCACGTATTGTCCCACCATACTGGTCTTCTCTCTTTTCCCAGAACAAGCCAAGCCAAGGCAAGGCCCCTGGCCTTTGCTCCTGTGGGCCCTCCAAGTAAAAGTTCTCCTCTAACAGACTTTTGCATGGCTGACTTGCTCTATCATGTGGGGTTCAACTGAAATTTCTCCTCCCAGGGGTTGTCTTTGCCAATCTTACGTAAAACAGCCTTCTCCCACCCCCCACTCTCCTGCATAGCACTTATTACCATCAGAAATTATTTATTGATTTGTTGGCTTGTTATTACTGGCCTCATCCCAGTATTAGCTAAACTCCACACAAGCAGGAATTTTGCCTCATTCACTTAGGCCTCACTGACCCTTAAGAAGGTTGCATGGCATATAATGGACATTCAAAAAGCATGTGCTAAATAAATGAATGATTTCTCAGGGCTCAGACTGTACCTCTGACAACCACTGACTGAATGACATGAAGCAGGTTACTGGACTTCTTTTCAGTTCAGTTCAGTTGCTCCATTGTTTCCAACTCTTTGCGACCCCATGGACTGCAGCACGCCAGGCCTCCCTGTCTATCACTCCCTGAGTAAACTCCCAGAGTTTACTCAGACTCATGTTCATTGAGTCAGTGATGCCCTCCAACCATCTCATCCTTTGTCATCCTCTTCTCCTCCTGCTTCAATTTTTCCCAGCATCAGGGTCTTTTCAAATGAGTCAGTTCTTTACATTAGGTGGCCAAAGTATTGGAATTTGAGCTTCAGCATCAGTCCTTCCAATGAATATTCAGGACTGATTTCCTTTAGAATGGACTGGTTGGATCTCCTTGCAGTCCAAGTGACTCTAAAGATTCTTCTCCAACACCACAATTCAAAAGCATCGATTTTTTGGCACTCAGCTTTCTCTAAACTCCAACTCTCACATCCATACATGACTACTAGAAAAACCATAGCTTTGACTAGACGGACCTTTGTTGGTCTCTGTTTTTTAATATGCTGTCTAGGTTGGTCATAACTTTTTTCCCAAGGAGCAAGCATCTTTTAATTTCATGGCTGCAGTCACCATCTGCAGTGATTTTGGAGCCCCCCAAAATAAAGTCTGTCACTGTTTCCCCATCTATTTGATGCCATGATCTTAGTTTTCTGAATGTTGAGTTTTAAGCCAACTTCTTTTAAAAGCCTCCAGTACTCATCTTTATTAAACCAAAAAATAATTGTACCTAGCATATTACTTTGCCGACTAAGGTCTGTCTAGTCAAGGCTATGGTTTTTCCAGTGGTCATGTATGGATGTGAGAGTTGGACTGTGAAGAAGGCTGAGCACCGAAGAATTGATGCTTTTGAACTGTGGTGTTGGAGAAGACTCTTGAGAATCCCTTGGACTGCAAGGAGATCCAACCAGTCCATTCTGAAGGAGATCAGCCCTGGGATTTCTTTGGAAGGAATGATGCTAAAGCTGAAACTCCAGTACTTTGGCCACCTCATGCTAAGAGTTGACTCACTGGGAAAGACTTTGATGCTGGGAAGGATTGGGGACAGGAGGAGAAGGGGACGACCGAGGATGAGATGGCTGGATGGCATCACTTACTTGATGGACGTGAGTCTGAGTGAACTCCGGGAGTTGGTGATGAACAGGGAGGCCTGGCGTGCTGCGATTCATGGGGTCACAAAGACTCGGACATGACTGAACGACTGAACTGAACCATATAACTGATTGCTTGTGGTTATTGTGACAATTAAATGAGATAACATATATAAAGTTCTTGGGACAGAGCCTGGTAAACAGCAAGTTCTCCATGAAGCCCCACTAATGCTGTTGTGTTGTCATGGTTACATCACCCTGTCCTGATTCTTCCCAGGTAAACTCAGGCTCATGGCTCCTCTCCCTTGGCTACAGTCAGTAACAATCTGCATTCTTGCCCCCAGATCTGGAGGCTGTAATTAAGCTTCAGTGCTGTTGTCATGGAAGGTTTTTCTTTCTCATAAAAGAATCCAAAGTGAGAGGCCATTTGCCATGCTTCAGTGGAGCAACTATAATTACCTTGGTCTTAGAGATTCATTTCACAAGCCACTAAAGTGCACTGTTAGGAGGTTTTCGTCAAGCAACAAGGCACAAAATATTTTTAATATGTTGAAACAAATCTTTAGCTGCCTTCAACACTGTCCCACCAACATCGCATTTGCCCCAATTTCACACAGTATTTTTTTAAAATCTGCCATATTCTTAAATAGCCTGATACCGCATATTTTTTAAAAACTGAAATAGGTTTTCTAGGTCATTGAGTTCACCTTCCTCATTTGGCAAATGAGGAAAACGAAATGAGAATGATGAAGTGGCTTTCTCAAGGTCATAAAATAAGTCAGAGGAAGAGGTGGGATTAGAGCGGGGAGCTCTGCCCTCTAGCCTCTGACACATTGTCATCCTTGCCAGGAAATCCACCCTAATTTACATAAACTGACAGCAAGAAAAAAAAAATTATATAACAGACTTGATCCTGCAATTCTTGTGAATCTCGGAAGAAAAAATAAAATAGAAGGAAAAGCAGTCATATGAGTCAGACAGAAAAAGACAAATATCATATGATATCACTTACATGTGGAATCTATTAAAATGATACAAATGAACTTATTTACAAAACAGAAACAGACTCACAGACTTACTTAGAAAACAAACTTATGGTTATCAAAGGGGAAAGTTGAGGGAGGAGGGATAGATTTTAGGATATTGGAATTAACATACATAGTATGAATTAATATACATACTACTGTACATAAAATAGATAACTGGCAAGAACTGACTGTATAGGACAGAGAACTCTACTCAATACTCTGTAATAACCAATTGGGAAAAGAACCTGGAAAAGAATGGATATATGTATATTATACTACAGATTTGATCCTACAATTCTTGTGAAGCTTATATATATGTATCTGTATAACTAAATCATTTTGCTGTACATGTGAAACTAACACAACATTGTAAATCAACTATACGCCAATATAAAATAAAACTTAAAAACAATAAAAAGAAAATTTATATCAAGTCAACTGTGGACATTATTCCATCAATACACATACCCCATCTAATAGGGCTTCCCTTGTGGTTCAGTCAGTAAGAAATCCACCTGCAATGCAGGAGACCCAGGTTCGATTCCTGGGTTGGGACGATCCCCTGGAGATGGAAATGGCAACCCACTCCAATATTCTTGCCCGGAGAACTCCATGGACAGAGGAGCCTGGAAGGCTACAGTCCATTGAGTTGCAAAGAGTTAGACATCACTGAAGCAACTGAGCACACAGCTAATAGTTAAATCCAGAAGATGCAAGATACAGGAAGTACTGAAAACAAAAGCCATTATGTTTTGAGGAAGGGTANCATGGACAGAGGAGCCTGGAAGGCTACAGTCCATTGAGTTGCAAAGAGTTAGACATCACTGAAGCAACTGAGCACACAGCTAATAGTTAAATCCAGAAGATGCAAGATACAGGAAGTACTGAAAACAAAAGCCATTATGTTTTGAGGAAGAGTATCATTTTATTAAACATTTTAGAGAAACAGATATAATGCAGAAGGGAGGAAGCAGAACCAAAACAACTTCCTTGTTCTAAGAAAAAAAACTATCATTGAACCCAGATGGACAGTTAAATTTTTCAAAAGTTATACATTTTTCAAAAGGTCAGAGAGGCTTAAAAAACAAATTGCTTAAAAACTCTGACAAATAGGTATCCAACTTTAAAAACTGTGTAGCCTTTTGTACTCAGCAATTCTATTCATGTGAATTCAGCCTAAGGTAGAAACTGAACATGTGTACAAACATGAATATATGAACAAAGTGTTCCCTGCTGCTTTGGGTACAGCAGTAAATCTAATAACCCAGAAAGGAGTTAAAATAAATCACCACAGGCCGTAGCCATGAAGTGCTGGCATTGGTCAGAGGTCTGTGATCCACAGCATGGTCTCTAGAGCTAGACAAGGTTCAAAACCCTAATTCTGTTACTTATTAGCTGTGTGATCTTAAACAAGTCATCTCATCTCCCTGTCCTTTAGTTTTTCAGTCTATAGAATGAGAGTAATAATACCATCCAACATACAGCATGTTGTGAAGATAGGATGGTTTGTCTGGCATGAGTAAACTCTATCTTTGCTTGCATTATTATCTTTCCTTAATGACACCGAAAAACATTCATGCTATGCTATATACTAAACAAATGAGGTCACAGAATAATTTAATAATTATCCCACTTTAAGAAAAAGATAAGTAATTATATACATCAGTTCAGTCACTCAATCATATCTGACTCTTTGCGACCCCATGGACTGTAGCATGCCAGACTTCCCTGTCCATCATCAACTCCTGGAGCCTACTCAAACTCACGTCCACTGCGTTGGTGATGCCATCTAACCATCTCATCCTCTGTTGTCCCCTTCTCCTCCCACCTTCAATCTTTCCCAGCATCAGGGTCTTTTCCAATGAGTTGGTTCTTCATATCAGGTGGCCAAATCAATTATATACATAAAAATGTTTTATTTATAAGACTATAAACCTGTTAACATGGGGGATTTCTAATTTTCTCTTCTTTTGTCCACCTGTATTTCCTAATTTTATATTCATATTGCTTATACAAAAATTAACAGGTATGAGAAATAATTGCTAGGTGGTTTCTCTTTTTGAACATGCTCTCTAAATAAATCACCACCTTGAAAATTAAGCACAAGTGAAAAGGCCTAACAAAAAATAATTCCTATAATAACACATGCAGCATGAACAGTATTTATCCAGGAGGAGCTAAGGATGAAGACAAAATAAAAGTGATCAGGGCTTCTCAAAGCCTATCCCCATTCCCTTGGCTCTCTTAAAAATTCTGTGAAATAAATGTTAATGAGCAATTCTAAGCAAGTTGACAATATGCTCCTTAAAGATGGATGGGAAAGAGAAAAAAGATATAGATACTTAGAAAACTATCAAAACGTTACAAAAATAGGTAAGACCACCACACAAATGAAATAATCTATAAAGACTAGAACATATGAAACAAAAAGGAAAGAAAAGTTGGTTTAAAGGGCCTGGAGATACAGGTAAAAACTTAGAAACAGTCTTAAGAAAACCTTATGTGCCAAAGTAACTAAATCTTGAAAAGACAGAACTGCCATTGTGAACTGTGGGGGAAGATGGGGAATTCTGGAATCAACACATGACAGGGGCAATAAAGAGTGCCATTAAAAAGTCATCTTTCTAGATCAAGAGCATGACAAAAAATAATCTATGTCTCTTAAAATACACAGTATGTTGAAAAGCAGAAAAAAACCAACAATTTTTTAAAATGTGTATTTTAGAAAGTTTCTAACCTCTGGAAAAAAGCACCATAAATAGACTTATGTGAATCCTTCCAGATTTTGTCCTGTAAATGGCTAGAATAGAGTTTATAGAAATGGTCTCATATCATATATGGGCTTACCAGGTAGCTCAGTGGGTAAAGAATCCACCTGCAATGCAGGAGACAGAGACACGAGTTTGATCCCTGGGTTGGGATGATCCCCTCGAGGAGAGCAGAGCAACCCACTCCAGTATTCTTGCCTGGGGAATCTCATGGACAGAGGAGCCTGGTGGGCTACAGTCCATAGGGTCACAAAGAGTCGGACATGTCTGAAGCAGCTGACATGTAGCATATAATATATGGTATCATGCAATCAGTTTTTGCATTTAATGATCTTTCTTAAGCATTTTTTTTTCCATGTCCGTACATATAGATCGTGGTTTCCTTTTTAAAAACTGTGGTTTGGTCTTCCACTATATCTGTGTACCAGAATAATTCACTTCTGTAAACATTTCCAACTGATGGATATTTGAGTTATTGTCAATGTTTTGAAATGCTGCAATGATAGGTTATAGGCATAGTTTAGATTCTGGAAAGTTGAATTTCTGGCTGAAAGGTGTATTTTTGATTTTCAAAGATATTGTGAAAATGGCCTTCAAAAAGGTGTATCAATTAGAATTCTTAGTCATGTGTGACAAAATGCCCACTGCTCCACACTCTCACCAAACACTGGCTGTTATCAATATATATTTTAATTTTTGATGCCTTTAGACTCAATTAGGGGGGATTTCCCTGGTGGTTCAGTGGTTAAGACTTCGTCTTCCAATACTGGGGGTGCAGGTTTGCTCCCTGGTTGGGGAAGCAAGATCCCATATGTGTTGAGGCCAAAAAACCAAAACCTAAAACAGAAGTAATGGTGTAACAAATTCAATAAAGACTAAAAATGATCCACATAAAAACATTTATCTCAAAAAAAGGGACTCAATTAGAAAAATATACAAATGAAATTAACTCTATTTGCAGAGAAGCAAACACCTGCACAGAATGCTCCTGGGAATGAACCTGTGAAACCATATGGCCGAGCAGTAAGACAAAAACATGCTAATCCCCCACGTTTTTGCTACCACCCCCCCACATTTTGGTGACTGCAGCTGGAAGGTTATATTCTTCTAAGCATTTCCAGCTCCAGAAATACATTGGTTTGAAGAGCAAGTGTAAAGGAGTTTGGGGACTGATTAATGAAGAAAAATTAGAGAATGCCATGTGCTACACTTGGGTAAGTGACAACTAAAGAGGAAATACCTGTAAACATCCAGGAGAGCCAGATTCTTTTGCTTGGCTCAGTGGAGGATGACTAGACTCACAGAAACACACAAGCAGGGGCTTTGGAAAACAAGAGGAGTGAAAGGTTCACCGACTTCAAGAATGATCTACCAAGGAGGTTGGAGATGACCCACCCTTCAGAATATGTCAGACAAAGCTGCCTATATTGCATCAGGGGGATCATTTGGGAAGGAGAGGGTGGAAGAGCTGGGTCCCTCCCTCTGCCATCCCCTTGCCCAGAAGAGCCAGGTCTCTGCTATCATTTTTGATTTATGGATGCACACATTTGCAAATGGGCTGCAGTTCATGGGCTTTTCCAAGGAAGTTGGGTGGGAACAGGTTTTTCAATCAGCCATGGGACAGCTTCACAATGAGATGACAGTTCACAATTTGTGGGTGATTAGTTTAATGGGCCCAGAATGGGTTGGGATCCAAATGAAAGCAAACAAGCACAGTCTGAGGAGTATGCTATGTTTCTGCACACGCTGTAACATGTCCTTCACACACACACACACACACACACACACACAAAATGCCCAAGCCTGGGTCTTGGGAAGTGTGTGAAGGGCCAAAGCATGCAGCCTGCGGCTATGGTCTTGTCAAGCCATTCCAGCCAATGGTGTCACGGCTGAGCGGTGGAATGACCTGAAGAGCATCCTAACTGCCACCAAACATCGAGATGTCAAGGCTGCTACGGAGCTTCCCTGCTGTCACACTGGCTGAGGAATATACAGAAATGTGTTCTAACACTTGTCACCTGCACAGGCCCCATGCATTTCCCAGAGAAATCAGACATCCATGTATTTGCTTTGAAAAATGCTGCCTGTGGTAAGGAATGAGGGCCTGGTGTGCATCTGTTCCTCTCATTTCAGGGATTTTTGTAACCGATTTAGCCCTACTTGCAGAGAATGGTTAATAAGATATATTCTGGAAATTACTGATGGGCCCACAGGCTGGGCCCCAAGGCCAAGGCTAAGCTCAGATTTTCTGAAGATGATGAAGCCATCCACTGAGGGCCTTGGGCTGGAGTTTGTGGTCACTAGAGGGCACCGGGGCCACACGGCGCTTTAGAGCCCCTTCGTATGCAGAGGCAGGAGGAGACGCTCCTGTTCAACAGATATTTATTGAATACATACAGTGAGACAAGCCCTGGGTATACCTCTGTGAACAAGGCAAGCAGGGCTTCATGCTCTGCGTGACCTGGACCCCGGCCACCTTGCCCTGGTCATCTCATTTGTCTCCTCTCCTGCCCACTACTCCAGCCTTTGTTTTTCATTTCTACTGAAGTATAGTTGATTCACAATGCTGTGTTAGTTACTGCTGTACAGCAAAGTGATTTAGTTATACATAGACTTCCCTGGTGGCTCAGACAGTAAAGAATCTGCCTACAACGCAGGAGACCAAGGTTTGATCTCTGGGACCAGAAGACTCCCTGGAGTCCCACTCCAGTATTCTTGCCTGTAGAATTCCATGGACAGAGAAACCTGGTGGGCTACAGTCCATGGGGTTCCAAAGAGTCAGACACAATTGTGACTAATGCTTTCATATATCTATACATACTTTTTAAAAGTATACTTTTAATATATATCTATACTTTAAAAAATATATTCATTTTCAGTAAGGTTTACCACAGGATATTAAAAACAGTTCCCTGCACTATACAGAAGGACCTTATTGTTTCAGCCTCTCTTTTGATCCTTGCATATCCGTCCAGATCGTTCCAGTCTTAGCGATGTTACACATTCTCTTTCCTCTGATTTTCATATGGCCGGCTTTATTATTATTTGGATCTCAGTTTAGATGTTCTGGCTCCTCAGGGACATCTTCCTATACTATTCAANGGATCTAACAGAAGCAGAAGATGTTAAGAAGAGGTGGTAAGAATACACAGAAGAACTGTATGAAAAAGATCTTCATGACCCAGATAATCACGATGGTGTGATCACTCACCTAGAGCCAGACATCCTGGAATGTGAAGTCAAGTGGGCCTTAGAAAGCATCACTATGAATTCTGTTGTACACCTGAAACTAAAATAATATTGAGGCCAACCATATCTCAATTTAAAAAACTGGCTATAAGAAATATACTGAAATAGAATTAGTCAGATACCTCTTTATTATAAGGCTGTTGCTGTAACTTTCAAATGGAAAATATGTTTTAAGCACCGATTCCTAAAAAGCTGCACAATCATCACATATTGTTAGAGAATCAGGAAACCAGAAGAGATCTAAGGCCATGTAGTTCCCTTACTTTACAAAGGAGGAGATTAAAGCCCCGAGGAAAAAAAGTTTCTTGCCCAGTGTCACACACCTCACCAACAGGAGCCAGGGCTAGGCTGTGCCTGCTCTGATCCATTGCTCTCCTTCCTAACTACCACAGCATAAGCCTCTACTACATCCCACCGCTCATGGGTCCATGGCTAGAAAGGAGGTAGAGAGTACTTCTTTGTGTTTTATGTTTAACAAATACTCTGAAACAAAAGTTGGTCTGGAGATCTTTTTTTTTTTTTTTTTTNCTTTGAGCAGCTCTGTACAGGACTCCTAGAGAAGTGGAGTCAAACAGCAAGACCTAGCAAGACTGAGAGAATCATAAGTAACTTCTAGTACATTAAGCCTAGTCAAAGAGGTATGCAATCACCTAGATATCTACTCACAGCACCCATGGCAAGCAGTGTCTTGTGAACAAATGATCATGACTGTTAGACCAAGGTGTGGCCTGTCAAGACCAGAAGCAAGACAGAACATTGCCCTGAGAGCTAGAAGTGGTTCAGACTCCTGGCTGAAACAGAGAGAGTGCGTATGTACGTGTGTGCGTGTGTGTGTGTTTCAGAGATGCCGGGGATGAAATTAAAGAGCAAGCAGGGACCAGATAATTAAGGGCTTTTAAAATTATACTCAAGGCTTGCCCTTGTTCTAGAAGGAAGGGGAATATAAGCAAGGAGAAGGCAGTGTCCAGTTTGTATTTTAGAAAGATCACTCCAACTGCAGTGTGAAGTCAAATTGGAAGAAGAGAAGATGGGAGGGAGAGAGGTGAGTAGGGTGGAGACCAGTCCGGAGCTGGGTCACAACCTAAGCAGGCTGGACACTAATGGCTGGAATTCTAACGGTGGAGCTGGAGATGGAGAAAACGGAATGGGTTTGGAAGATGTTGAGGAGACAGAATCTACAGGACTTGGTGATAAAGTGGATGTAAACAGAGAAGGAGAGGAGGAAAAATGACTTCTGATGGAAGAAGATGAATGGTTTTTGGCACAAGGAGCTGGATGGATAGTGATGCCATTCGCAGAAATAGGGCAGACCAGAGGAGAAGCAGGTTTGGCAGATGGCGATGCACACGGCTTTTCCCTGTTGGAAAGAGACATGCATGGGACACCCAAGTGAGCCTATTTAAGGGGCCTGGAGTTCAGAAGAGAGATCTGGCCAAGAGATCTGGAAACGGAAGCCCCAACATACAGATGGTGACTGCAGTCACCAAAGTAGTTGACACAACAAGGCCTTTGAGAGAAATCTCCAGGAACATCAACATTTAAGGGTTGAGGAAAAAAAAAAGAGTAAGTAGAGACCCAAGAGATAAGAAAGCATGAGATAAGGTGACAAAAAAGATTTTTAAAAGGAGAAGTGGTCCAATGTACCAGAAGCTGTTCACATGAGATAAGCCTGAGGAGGACTCACTGCTTCAGCAGCAAGCAGTTTATATGACCTTGCAGTGAACTGTGCGCAGAAGCCACAGTTAAGATGAAGGGTGAATGGAAGTTGAGAAAACTGAACTTGTGAGTATGAACAACTCTCTTTGAGAGGTGTGGCCGTGACATGGGGGCGAAAATATCTTTCCAATAAAGGGGGACTGTGATCAAGAGAGATAAAGAAACATTCACCATCTCTCCTGAGACCTGACATATGTTGAACTTATGTTGGGATTTAGCACACAGCATGTTCAACGATGGTGACTCACCTCACACAAGACAGGGAGAAGAAACCTTTGGACACAGAGCAGATGACACCTCTTTCTGTTTTGTAGTGTGTCCTGGTGTTACTTTCTGTGTATGTGGTCAAACAGAGTTGTTTATGGTGACCTTATTGGGGATGTCTCTTTTGGCGAAGTAGGAGAGACTTAAAGTGATAAGAAAAATGTGATGTATGTGTCTAGTATGTTCAGTTCAATTCAGTTTAGTTGCTCAGTCAAGCCCAACTCTTTGCGACCCCATGGACTGCAGCACACCAGGCTTCGCTGTCCATCACCAACTCTCGGAGCCTACTCAAACTCATGTCCATTGATGCCATGTGATGGCATCGATGTCAGTGATGCCAACCAACCATCTCATCCTCTGTCATCCCCTTCTCCTCCTGCCTTCAATCTTTCCCAGTGAGTTGGTTCTTCGCATCAGGTGGCCAAAGTACTGGAGTTTCAGCTTCAGCATCAGTCCTTCCAATGAATATTCAGGACTGATTTCCTTTTAAGATTGACTGTTCAAATCTTCTTGCATTCCAGGGACTCTCAAGAGTCTTCTCCAACACCACAGTTCAAAAGCATCAATTCTCAGTGCTCAGCTTGCTTTATAGTATGTACTATTTTGTTTTTGTTTTGCAAGAAGAGTTGAACTTTTTTTATAATAAGAGTACATGGTGGAACATTTTAAAAAAAGAAGAGATGAGAGATACAAGACAAAGGAGCTCTAATTTGGATGTCACTGTCATTACCTCTTGTCCATGTCCCTGGTCTCTCTTTCCTCCAAGGCCTTCTCCCTACTTTCTCAGTTTCTCCAACATTTAAGTTCCTCCCAGCATGACAGAGCTGCTTTCCTTGTGGACCATTTCCTTCTTTAACATTCACAAGTTTCCTCCTCTGCTCTTTCTTCGGAGACAGCTCCACACCCACAACTTCCATTCAGCCTGGAAGCCTCTCTTCTCTCCCCACCCACCATCCTCACCCCCACATCCTTCCTTCCAGCATTCTCCTGCCTCCTTACAAATTTTTTTCATCAGAGGAATGTCTTCCTGGCTTTCCTCCAGAAGCCCTTTTGGGCACTCATTTACTCATCCAACAAATATTTACCTAAAGCTTACAGACTACTTGGCACAAAATATTGCACTAGGCACTGATGGAGCTATAAAGGCTGGATACAGAATCTAATCACAAGAAATCAATTAGGAGATGAAATAAAGACATCAGCTCATTCACTCATTCAACAAGCACTGCCTGCTGGGCTTCAGACTCCTGGTTACATATGCATGCAACCAAAACATAAGTAGAAACTGGTATGTTATATAGGAAGGTTAGACTGAAAAGTGCTATTAAAATGGAGAGGAAAGAGAGGCTGTTTTACTTAGTTACTTCTCCTTTTTTAGTAGAAAATGGCTTTTTAAAATCTTTTCTTGGGATTCCCCAGTAGTCTTGTGGTTAGGACTTAGCATTTTCACTGTAATATAGTTGATGTACAATATTATATAAGTTACAGGTATACAACATAAAATTGTACATTTTTAAAGGTTATAATTCATCTATAGTTCTTATACCTATAGCTATAAACTGGCTATCTTCCATGTGTTGTACAACATATCCTTATAGCTTATTTTTATACATAATAGTTTGCACCTCTTAATCCCCTACCCCTATCTTGCCCTTCCCCCATTCCCTCTCCCACTACTCAGTTACTTCTTGACCTGAAGGAGAGGTCTTCTTCCTTAGAGAAGACAACTTAGGGATGCCTTCAGCCAGCTCTCTACTCTTGCCATTCAGACAAGCCATTTTCTTCTCCTATTATAATAACACCTTCCTTGTATGTCTTGGGGCTTCCCTAATAGCTCAGTTTGTAAAGATCTGTCTGCAATGCAAGAGACCCCAGGTTCAATTCCTGGGTCAGGAAGATCCCCTGAGAAGGGATTGGCTACCCACTCCAATATTCTTTGGCTTCCCTTGTGGCTCAGCTGGTAAAGAATCTGCCTGTAATGTAGGAGACCTGGGTTCGATCCCTGGGTTGGGAAGATCCCAGGAGATGGGAAAGGTTACCCACTCCAATATTCTGGCCTGGAGATTCCATGGACAGAGTCCATGGGGTCCCAAAGAGTTGGACACGGCCGAGCGACTTTCACTTCCACTTTTCCCTTCGTGTGTTTTGAGCTTACTGTGGGTATTTGTGTCTCTTCAGATACACAGTGGTAGTGGCAGTGACAGACTAAATTCTCATGAGAAGAGCTCATAAATCATAGCCCTAGAAATGTTGCTACTGGCAAGGAAAGAAAGATTTTTGCCCAGAGTATATTCAGAGTCAAAAAGAGGAACTTTGGAGGAAGTGGGGTCTTCTACTGAGAGTGGGAAAAAATTTTAAGTACCCGTAGATTCTAGATTTGGGAGTAGGTTCCTTAAATATGTCAAATCTAATCTTCATGATTTTCTTGAATCATCTGTCCACATTCAACCGTCTCCACTCATCTCCTCTATCCACTTATCCATCCATCAATTAACCCATCCTTCCAGCAAATACTTATGTGCCAGGCACTGCACTGCATGAAAAAGATACCCATGAGCAAGGTAAACTCAGTCCCTGATTCCAAAGTGCCTTCAGCCCAGCAATGAAAGCAAACGAACATTTTGTAAAAAATAATTTCAATGAACTAGAAAAAGTGTTATGATAGACAAAGTGCTATTTAAGGAAGCATACAGAGGGGTCTTGCAAGGTAAATATTTTTATCTCCTAGTGATGAGGAAACTGAGACTCAAAAAATTAAGTAATTTCCCCCAAAGTCACTCAGTTTGTGGAAAAGAATTCAAATCCTGGTCTGTTTTGCTTCAGAGCCAATTGACTTTTCTCCCCATCACCCTGGTCCCATAGAGGAATCAGCAGTGCAGAAGCGAAAGTGAAAATTTCAGTTCTTTCTTATTTCTCTTCTGCTTCAGTGATGTAACATGGTTTAAACATTGTAGAGAGCAGCATTAGAGAAGCAAGAATACTTAGGGCATTATTCCATTTTCTGCCAAAATGGCAACCCACTCCAGTGTTCTTGCCTGGAGAATCCCAGGGATGATGGAGCCCAATGGGCTGCCGTCTGTAGGGTCGCACAGAGTCAGACACGACTGAAGTGACTTAGCAGCAGCATCCATTTTAAAAAGACCTAAAAGAGTGAAATCTCACTAACTGGAATCTCTTCTCTTTCTCCTCTCTCCTCTCCTCCCCTCCCTTCCTTTCTCCCTTCTTCCTGTCTATTCCTCCCACCGTCCACCTCTGCTCTTCTTCCTCAAGAGTGCTCTATGTATCAGGTTCTATGGGTGATTCTTCCTCAGTTTCACTATCAATGGAAATATTAAGCCCATGCCTAGACCCAGCTTATTAGCAACCAGTCTGGCAACAAATGGGCCCTCTGGTTTAACACCGCCACTCTTAACGACTGGTTCAGTTCACACCAATTGGCACGGTTAATATAATTGTAGTAAGTGATGTCAGGAATGGATATGTCAGCAGCTGCCAGCTCTGGCCACGTCTGCCAGGTCATTGTTGGTTTTACAAGCTGAAACAGAATCGACTGCAGTGAAATCTGCCTTTCAGAGGGCCACTGGCTAGGCAGTCACCTGTGAAGGAGAGAACCAGTCTGGAACATGGAGAATTTAGAGATTTCTCATGATAGGCAGCTCAAGGAAGGGCAGAAAACTGCGCTCTTGTTAATGATGGGAGCTTCTCACCCCAGCTCCACTCTCAGCTCACTGGGTGATTTTCCCCTGCTTGCCCAACCCCAATCCAGATGGACAGGGAATGAATGGGCTGGATGCCCAATCTCTTGGTGGGAGGCTCCAGAATTCCTAAAATTATCTGAGTCCTGGAGCAGCTGCAGTCTCCCCACTGCTGAGTATTCTCTGCACAGAGCTGGTCCACGGGGGCCTGGAGGTGAAAAGGCAGCATGCTGATGCCAGGAGCCCTGGTGCAGCCATCCTTGGCCCCATGACGGAACAAGTGAACCCTTCACCCACCATGGAATACCTGAATAGCCTCACACGTGTGGGGAGAATTAGAGTGAGTGTATGCCGTATGCCCAAATACACTTAGTGTTAGTGGGGAAGGCTTCCCCACTCCTGTACTGTGAAACGTGCTCAGTAAGTGAATTCCTTCTGGCCCCTATCAGGGCCTGTGTTGTGTCCTGGGGGAGATGGATGCCATTTGTCTCCGGGCTTTGTGCCAGCTCCTGGGAGCACTTCACCTGGAGGTGAACGGCTGCCTTCTACAGTACCTGGGGGACAGGAAAGCCTACGTAATTCTGGGGTTTAATGATGTGCAAGTCCACCGAGCCAGCCACCCTCCAGCCTGCCCTTAGTAATATAGCTGACACTTCAGCCTCTGCCTGCTTTACTTCGCTTGGCTTCTGTTCTTTTAGAACTGCTAAATACTGGGGGGTTCCCCCAGCAGAAGGCAGCCTCCATTTTCTTAATGAGCAGATCCTCTACAAAAAGTTTTTGAATATATAAACTTTTAGACATATCAATGAATTTATCAGCTATCTACTGTGTGCTATGCTTGGTCACTCAGTCGTGTCTGACTCTTTCTGACTCCATGGACTTATCCTTTACTAACTGAGCTATCAGGGAAGCCCTCATGGACTTATTAGCCTGCCAGATTCCTCTGTCTATGGGGATTCTACTACTACTATTTAATTCATTAATTCAGTTATACATATGTACTTCAAACCAAGTATAAAGTAATACATCGATTAAGAGATGGTGCTTTCATCTACTCATATTTCATTGGATAACTTTATTTAATCTATGAATTACTTTGTCACTCAGTCATGTCTGACTCTTTGTGAGCCCGTGGACTATACAGTCTATGCAATTCTCCAGGCCAGAATACTGGAGTGAGTAGCCTTTCCATTCTCCAAGAGATCTTCCTAAAACAGGGATTGAACCCAGGTCTCCTGCATTGCAGGCAGATTCTTTACCAGCTGAGCCACAAGGGAAGCCCAGTGATACTGGAGTGGGTAACCTATCCCTTCTCCAGCAGATCTTCCTGACCCAGGAATAGAACTGGGTGTCTCTTGCATTGCAGGCAGATTCTTTACCAACTGAGCTCTCAGGGAAGCTCATTCTCTGTGTATAGCTTTGGCACTTTTGATTCATCTAAGACATTTTTTTCCTAAAGTGCATCATATTCTTCCTTACTCTTTGCAGAGAAAAAAAAAAAGCAAAGATCCATGTAACACAATGTGGCTGCTGGATATCTTCTCCAGCCCCCACCACAAAAATCACAGCTCATGAGAACAACTGGCTATTATTACATTATTACATAATGACTGGCTATATTATTTTTTCAAGCAATTTTTAAAAAGCCTGTTTATGAAAACTATGAAGGTACTAAAGGAATAAGGTGGCTGATGTGAAAAGCTCTCTAAGATGTTAAGTTTTAAAAGGGAGGCACAGCCAGCCCATTGTTTGCAGAGCACAGAATAGCTCTGGAAGATTCTGCCAGGGTTAAAGTTGTGTCTAAGGAGGAGGAGAGCCGGGGACTGCGGGTCAGAAGATATGGGAGACTTTGGCCATTAAGTAACCTCTACAAGAAGGCAAAACTATCATTAATTAAGGTAATTTCAGGTTGACTGTGTCTCTTCCAGAAAGTAGTTGAGGGTGCAAAATAAAGCAACTGAGAGAAGACCATCTACATGAGAGATTTTGTATAAATAAAAATTAAAGCAACACTCCCTTTCTGAAAGCTCATCTGGGGCATATATCATAATATAGACACAAGTGTTTTGACCTTTTTGAGAGGCTTTCATTACGTGATGTTGTTAGGTGTCTCAGGTGCAGTCTTATTTAATATTCATGACAAGCTTATAAAATACGGATTATCAGTCCCATTGTACAGGTGAGTAAACTGAGGAATAGTGAGGTTGCCCACAGTCACAGAGTTAATAGGTAACAGGGCTAGATATTCATATTGAGGTCTGTCCAACTCTGAAAATCTGCCTCTCCATTGAGCCCTGGTACATCATGGGATATCGAATATATATAATCACGCAGGATCTTCAAACAGTGCTGTGAGGTGGATAGTACTATCCCATTTTACAGATAATGGAAGCTGAGGATCCAAGGGGATGACACTCTACCCAAAGTTGGCCATCTTCTTTGTACCCCACAAAAACTATACTCTGTACACCCAATGGTCATCTTAAGAGGACTAACCTATTATTTTATCACAAGCGTTAAACACATTTGCTTCACAAGGTTAAATCTGTTTACTCCGATCTAAGGTTGCATTAATCATGTCTTCATCTTCAACCAACCTAAACTTCACCTATTACCATAAACAATAAAGACAGATGAGGCCCAGCCCGGCTGTCTGGTGGGGCTGTCGTTGGCTCAGATCCTTGCAGCCTCCTGAAAACCAGAGCCTCTGGTGCCGCTCTCCTCCTGGGTTTCAGTGCTCTGTGGTTTCTTATCACTTGCTTTAAAAATAACTTCTCCACAGAAGTATTTTCTAAAGATCACAAGCACGCACACCAGCAACACTTCAGACATCTCACCCACCACACCACAAAGCAACAGAAACAGCACAGGAAGTGCCACCGAGGGTACAGGAAGGAGAAACGAGCGTCGGAGCAGCCCTTCACAGTCTGCAAGATGCTCATTCAAAGCCCAGGGTTCAACTCGGCATTCGCGCGTCTTTTTCACTTGGATGCCGCACGCTCGAATAAATGCACGCAGGAAGGAAAGAAAGACTTCCTGTCACCGTGGCAGGGTGGATGACAGCATTGGCAGGCCTATAATTAAAGGGTTAAGAATAAGACAAACAACAGGAGGCCCAATGGCTGCTGGAAGAGAAAGTATTTACATTACATAACAGAGCAAGAAGAATAGACACCTCCCCCCACGCGCCCCCAGCCCCCGCTGTCATTTAGTGTCGCCTGTCTTCACCACACTTGGGACAGCCGTCCGCGTGCTGGCAGCAGAGTCATATCCTCTTGCTGTTTGCACAGTGGCACATTTGTCTTCCTAATCGCAGCATGTGAAAGTTCCTGCCTCCATGACCAGAATCAGAAACCAAACGTTAAAACAAATCTTTCCTTAACATTATCCTGTCTGAAGATGTTTGTACTTGTGACTTCTGTTTATCTGTGTTTAATGCCACTGGCATAAGGAGAAATAGTGTATTTACACACCTGTGCTGTTATAAAAGATCATTTGTCGAGATAAATATTTACCCGTCCTTCTGTTCTGGAGCTCATGTTGGTGCTGGGCACACAGAGGAAGAACATTCTTTCCTTCAGGCAGTTCCCACTTCCAGAGGGAATCTATCTGAGTGGAGTCTATGGCGGGTGTGTGTGTGCAAGCGTCATGCCCCTGGCAGGGGTGAGTGGGAAAGGTGAGGAAACCAACACAGAGGAGACTGCACTGGAGCTGGGCACTGAAGGATACGGAGGAGTTCGCTGGGCTCTGCATTATAGCGAAGAGAAGGAAGGTGGGGGTGAAAGGGAGGATGGGGACACTGGTTTCCCTTGCAGAGTTCTGAGAAGGAAGGAGGCTTCTTGTTTGTTCCTTGCGTGTTTCTGACAAAGGAGTGTTTTCTCACAAAAGGTGGCTCATAATTTCCACAGAGTCTGGGCCCTAACAAAGCCATCTTTCCCTGCCTATAGTGAATGCATAGGCAGATACAAGGCAGACCAGCAGCCTGTGAATGGAAGGACTGCTTGCATCCTGTCAAGGGGTAAGGAGAGGGTCACAGGGAAATTCCTTCAGGGTGACCTGCTGTCTCACCTTCTCTTCTAAGCATGTGGCCTATTAACCCTTGCTGCTCAGGGCAGCTCCCTCTATGATTACTCCCAGCGGGTGCCCTGTGGCTTCTGGTGAAAGGCAAGTGCTGTGTGAGTTCAGTGGAAAGCCACCCTCGTGTCCCCCAGACCCCAGCACTCCCTTGCAGCTTTATTCTCTTCAGCACCTCCCAAAGAAGAGCTCTGTTATACACCAGGTGCTCAATAAATGCTTGTTTGTGTAACTGATCAACTGAAAACTACTATCAAAGGAGAGGAAGAAAAGCCTAGATCCTTCTTTCGAATGTCTATTGCAGCCATCAGTACTGCCTTTTCAGGACCCCAGGTTCAAGCAAGGCAAGTCCTCTCCGCTGCCTACAGTGTCCACATGGCCAGGCACAAGCTGGCTGAGGGGATTAAAAAGAAGAGTGGCGCATATGGGAAGTGTTCTTAAGCTAGGATGTACAGCCCTACCTGACAAGCAACCTCTGATACATGCCAATCAGTAACTAGTGTGGCCAGGGTCTGTCAGAACTCAAAAATGAGAAAAGGAAAAAGCAAAGAAAGCAGCCAGAAATGATTAGATCTGGAGAGTCTAAACAAGAGCGAAAGGTCCTTGGTCTCAATGTCAGAGTCCACGCACTGGGTGGGAGCTTCCCTTGTCTAGGGTTTCCTACCCTCTGGTAGGAAGTGGGTGTTCCTCTGGGCGCTAAGAGAGCACATACCAAACCAGTAACAATTTGCTGGATCAAAAGGCTGAGCCTTCAGCAGCAGCTGTTTGTAGGTTTTTCATATGCAACCTTTAGCTGCTTAGGGGTTGCTTCTCTTTTCCGAGTTCATTTGTTACACTGTAAAAGGCTTTTCTCCAGTCCCCCTCTGAGTGGCAGAGGATGCCGGAAGGACTCCACTGTTTCAATTCCATGAGCACTGATGCACTGGATAGAAGGTTCTGGAAAGAAGACACACTTGATCTTGACCACTGAGACTGTCTATGGAATTCTGGATGGCTTTCTAAATGCATTTTATATCACCAGTATTCTCAAAGCTATTACACTAAAAATATTCTAAATGTATCCACTGATTAGATAACTTATCTCTTACACATAATAAATGACTCAACGTATCAATAATAAGGGTACACAGTTGTCTTCCCCAAGACTTGAGCTTCCTGTATATACCCAGAGGTGTATTTCTGCATTTGACATTTTCCCCCCAGTCTAGTCCTTTGACCCTAATTCTTACAGCTGAAGTACACAGACATGACAAGCAGCGAATCTGATGGTCATTTTCTAAACAGAATTTCTTTTAAAATAGAATTATAGGAAGAATGTTTCTAGTCCCTCACCATTGTAGCTCTGTGATGTCAAATTGCCACAATTCTATCAGCCAAGTTTTTCTACACTCATCTTGTGTGGTGAATTAGTAATTACGAGATTGAATTTATTTATCATCTGACTTTTAAAATATATTTTAGTCTTTTCTGACTGCAGGGTGGTCAGATCTATGGGTTGTCAAAGGCCAGGTAATCTTCAAAATGTCAAGGGCTGCCAACCTCATAACACAGTGTATTTTTTATTATCTGGTCTTTTCTTACCAGCTCACACACTCATCTCATCCCTGACTCTTATCCTTTACTGCTGAAAATCCAGAGATTACTGGTACAAAAGATGCTGCCTCTAACCACAGGCTTATTCATGGGCTGGGGAGCCTGGGGTGGAGGGTGTGGGATGAGGTGCATAAATTGGAAAACCAGAAAGAAGTCCAGGGGTGAAGAAATCAGCTAGAAAAATACTAGTGGAAGAAACAGAGCTGGGTCGAATATGAACCCATGCCATAATTTCTTAGAGCAGAATTTTGCCCCGAATTCCCAAGGCTGCCGGTATTTTCATGTTCATCCAACTTGCTTCCAGTTTTTATTTTTAAAACTACACAAATGTAAGGGAAAGCCAGCTAACTTAAAGGACCAACTGCATCTTTAGATTCTTTGGGGGATCCTTTTTTCCTCAAGAGACTCCAGTATCTTCTTGATCTGCTACTCTCTGTGTGTATGTCTCTCACTCACTCTGTCATCTCTTCTCCCAAGAGTGGTCATTTTCTCTGAGCAGGGACTGTGAATGCTTTTAACAGCAGCTCCAACATGAAGTGACGGAGGCTGTGGGCTCAGAAGAGAGTGGGCCAGGACCCAAGGTGTGGGAGGCTGGTGAAGAATGTGTTCACGCAGCCCGGGTGGGCCTCCCTGTTTTGCTGTTGCTCTGCATACCCCACCCAGCCCTGACCTGGTGGGAACCTAACACCCATCCTTTCGTCATTTTCTCTGAATCCTACTTCTAAGTCCCATAGACTACCAACATCTGAGAGATAAACAAGGCTTTCAACTCAGTGCTGAAGAGGGAGGAAAGAGTGGGTGTTTCTCAGCCAACTGCAGCTCACACTCCCCTCTTAATAAACATAAAGACCTCATGCCTCATCCCTCCCCACATCTGACTCCTGCTGTAGAAGGAAGGACATCTTCCGGGACAGGACCACTGCCAAGACTGGGCCTTCCTCTCCGTGATTCAGGTTAGCAGCTAGCAGTTGTATTTCCTGCTGACTATGTCCTGAGCCAAGAATTTTACAATTATCCTTTCACTTCAGCCTAACCATGGAGAGGCATGATCATTATTCTTACTTTTTAAATGGGCAACAACAACAACAACAAAAGACTTCCCTGGTCCTCCAGTAGTTAAGAATCCACCTTCCAACACAGGAGACATGGATTTGATCCCTGGACAGGGAATTAAGATTCCACATGCCAGGGGGTCAATGAAACCCATATACCACAACTCGAGAGACTGCACAATGCAACTAGAGAAGCTCATACACTACAACGAAGACCCAGTGCAGCCAACGATTAAAATAAATTAATTAATTAAAATTAAAGATACAAAAAGAGCCTCGGAGAGAAACTGGCCCCAAACAGCCCAACGGGTAAGAGGCCAAACTGAGGTCACATATGAACAGTTTCACTCCAGGACAGGTGCTCAGAACCACCTCTCCATGGGGCTGTTTATTTTCTTCTTTCTATGGAGATATGTCATATTGTACTATTCGTGGTTTTTTTTTTCTTTTTTTCCAGATCATAGCAGCCAGGTCTCCACCTGAATTCTGATTTCATCCATCCTTTGCATCTCCATCCCACAGCCAATCCAGTGAAAAAAGACTGGGTTGGTAACCCTGAGTATGAAGGGAACAACTGACTCTCTGACAGGAGTAGTCTCTGCTTCTCCCAGGGGTCTCCTCAGTGAGTGTGTGGGTCTGTGCGTGTGTGTGTGTTTCTATGTGTGGTATGGAGATTAATATCGCAGAACTATAGTCTTAAGGTTCCCTTGCCTCAGGCTTCCAATCAGGTTCAGCCAATGGGAGCCTTGGGCAGGAAAGGGAAGGAGGGAGCAGAGAGTTGCTGGGGTATTTCTTCCTGTTCTCTCTTAGTTCTGGTGTTTCCGTGGACGACCCTCATGACCAGCACAGTCCAGGCTCCCCTCCTGTGGCTCTAGCCTCCCCCCCACCCCAGGCTCCAGCAGTAACACAGTTTCTTCCTGTTCCCCTTTCAGACCTGAGAGGGTTCATGGCTACCCACCGCTGGCAAGCCCCAGGTGCTTCAGAATTCCTGGTTCCCTTCACCCACTGATGCCTCTTTTAAAAAAAAGTCGCTTCATTAACTTGTGTTCAACACCCCAACTGAGGTGTTGCCAGGACCCAACAGAGACCCTCTAACAACCCCCAGACCAAAGGAAAGGCAAAAACAGCCCTAAACAAGACCTGAAGAGGATGAAGTTCATTTAATTTTATAGGGAATTTGGACTCACTTTTTATAAACTGGAATCAAATACATTGTCCAAAGGTGGGAAGGGGGCCTGGTTATACTTCCAGTTTCCCCAGCTGTGCCTTTGTTACAATCTAGGGAGACTTTGAATCCCAGAAGCTGAAACAGGAAACCTCACTGCAGCATTTAAGTGTTGGTGGGTTAAATTTGGAATATGAATAAACATTTACCCTTGCTACGTAATGCATAATTTCACATCTCTAATGAACTTCTATACTACATATCACTTCTAAACTCACTCCTTGCAAAGAAGCTCTCATCTGCCCTCTGGGTTTTTCTAAAAATAAAAATGATAACAACATTGCCAACATGTCCCTATTTACTCTTGGTGATGTAGTCTGAGCCTAAGCAAGGCCTCCAAGTTTAGTGGGCTATTTTTCTTGTCTCCATATGATACGCATGTCACAAAACCTACAATTATGGGGTTTCTAAGAATTTAAATGATATGTTCTAGATACTAACTCAATTCCTTTGTTTTTCATACACACAGAAATGCACACACACATAAGTAATATCGAAGAACATGAGTTTGTCTCTTGAATGTCAATCAGTGACCAAAATCAAATTTTATAAACAGGTTTCAGAAAAGCCAACTTCATTAACCCTTTATGAATTATGATAAATAAATGAACATCCATCTAAGCAAGGCATTCTCTCTGATGTTCTCCAGTCATGAAAGATTCTTAGAGTCGGTACAATTCTCAACTATACCCACACAGAAATTAATCAGTCTGACTCTATGCACTGTGATTAAGTTCATTCAATGGGGTGACACTGTTTCAAATCACACTTACTAGGTGTGACACCCAAACAATCTTATACCTCCAGAGCTCAGGATTGCAGACCATTGTGCTGAGCAAGGCCAGGGCCATTTTAGAAAACACACTGTCAAACAAACTACATTTCAAGATGACCTTGTGATATTAAAATAGAATAAGGTACACTTCACTATTTTAATTTAAAAAATGGGTCAGATCATAAATGCGATATGTCAGGGGAGTCTGTAATTTCCTCGGTTCTGTCTCACTGCAACAAAAATTTGAAGCGACAGACCGGTGTTACAGCTTTGTGTTACAGCTCAGTTTAATTTGGCAAGTAAAGGAAAACAAAGGCGTGAGGGTGGGCCGACCTAAAAGACATGTTGAGAAAAGAAGCACCCCCTGCTTCTTTTTGGCTCAATTTTGGCTCCTCATTTTAAAAAAGTAATTTATTTATTTTAATTGGAGGCTAATTATTTTACAGAGATGTGTATAAGAGACAGCCAACACATGGGGTCAGTGGAGATTTTTTTTTAATTGATGGGAGATACATGAATAATTTATGCATTGAGGGGAGAGAGAGAGAGAGGCAGAGTAATGAATGGAACATTCTTGAAAGAATGAGGCTTAGAGAACAGTCAGAGATAAATTTTATAAAATGGTAAGGATGCACTATTGCATGAGACCCGAGGGAAGAAGGCAAGCTGGTTAAGTAAGTTTGCGCATGCACAGACACTCACAGGAGAAGAAAGACAATTTGGGAAAATTTGTGCCTGGAGGGATTTTCTTTTCTAGGTCAGATGCTAGGTTATCTGTTGAGAATGAAGGGACTGTTTTAGTATATGGCTTGAAAATATTAGTGTTAAAATTGTGAAGAGAAAAAGTGNTCCCTCCCCATCCCATCCCTCAGGGTCATCCCAGTGCACCAGCCCTGAGCACCCTGTCTCATGCATTGAACCCGGACTGGTGATCTATTTCACATATGGTAATATACATGTATCAATGCTATTCTCTCAAATCATACCACCTTCACCTTCTCCCACAGAGTCCAAAAGTCTGTTCTTTATCTCTGTGTCTCTTTTGCTGTCTTGCATATAGGGTCATCATTACCATCTTTCTAAATTCCATATATATGTGTTAATATACTGTATTGGTGTTTTTCTTTCTGACCTCTTCACTCTGTATAATAGGCTCCAGTTTCATCCACCTCATTAGAATTGATTCAAATGCATTCTTTTTAATAGCTGAGTAATACTCCATTGTGTATATGTACCACAGCTTTCTTATCCATTTGTCTGCCGATGGACATTTAGGTTGCTTCTGTGTCCTGGCTATTGTAAACAGTGCTGTGATGAACATTGGGGTGCACGTGTCTCTTTCAATTCTGGTTTCCTCAGTGTGTATGCCCAGCAGTGGGATTGCTGGGTCGTATGGCAGTTCTATTTCCAGTTTTTTAAGGACTCTCCACACCGTTCCCCATAGTGGCTGTACTAGTTTGCATTCCCACCAGCAGTGTAAGAGGGTTCCCTTACACTGCAGGGTTCTCTGTATCCTCTCCAGTATTTATTGTCTGTAGACTTTTTGATGGCAGCCATTCTGACCAGTGTGGCACAGAGCGACCCGGAGCCTGAGCGGTGGCCCCTCACTGCACACGTTTTTTCCCCCTTCCCCTGGACCTGCCCTATGTAAACCGAGCTAGCCAGGAGGGCTGTTTATTTTACCCGAGGGCCTCACTTCCATCCTCTGACCTTCCTTTAATCCATTTTCGTGGGCTTCTCCCATCTTTGTCTTTTAGCCACCACCATTCTGGACTACTTTTTTCTATTCTAACTACCTAACATTCCCCCCTCAAGAGATGGGAGGCCCAATTCTTTGCGAACAGGGGCATCGAGGTCTCTCTGGCTACTTCCTGCTGAACTGGGAATGGCAAGGGACATTGGGCCTCCCCTTCTTGCTAGTCTCAAGCCTGAGCATCCTTATAGTGGTGTCCATCTAAGGGTGAGTGATATTTTCCATGGTTGGCTATAGTTTTACATATCCTTGTTGAACTGGCACAGCATGTTGTAGCTTGTTGACCTGGGCAGAGACAAAATGGGTTAGACGATGTGAAGTCAAGTGGGTCTTAGGAAGCATCACTACAAACAAAGCTAGTGGAGGTGATGGAATTCCAGTTGAGCAATTTCAAATTCTAAAAGGTGATGCTGTGAAAATGCTGCATTCAATATGCCAGCAAAGTTGGAAAACTCAGCAGTGGCCACAGAACTGGAAAAGGTCAGTTTTTATTCCAATCCCAAAGAAAGGCAAAGCCAAAGAATGCTCAAAATACTGCACAATTGCACTCATCTCACATGCTAGTAAAGTAATATGCAAAATTCTCCACCAGGCTTCAACAGTACATGAACCATGAACTTCCAGATGTTCAAGCTGGATTTAGAAAAGGCAGAGGAATCAGAGATCAAATTGCCAACATCCACTGGATCATGGAAAAAGCAAGAGAGTTCCAGAAAAACATCTACTTCTGCTTTATTGACTATGCCAAAGCCTTTGACTGTGTGGAACACAACAAACTGTTGAAAATTCTGAAAGAGATGGGAATACTAGACCATCTGACCTGCCTCCTGAGAAATCTGTATGCAGGTCAAGAAGCAACAGTTAGAACTAGACATGGAACAACAGACTGGTTGCAAATTGGGAAAAGAGTACATCAAGGCTGTATATTGTCAACCTGCTTATTTAACTTATATGCAGAGTACATCATGAGAAAGGCTGGGCTGGATGAAGCACGAGCTGGAATCCAGATTGCCAGGAGAAATATTAATAACCTCAGATAGGCAGGTGACACCACCCTTATGGCAGAAAGTGGAGAAGAACTAAAGAGCCTTTTGATGAAAGTAAAAGAGAAGAATGAAAAATTGGCTTAAAATTCAACATTCAGAAAACTAAGATCATGGCATCTAGTCCCATCACTTCATGGCAAATAGATGGGTAAACAATGGAAACAGTGACAGACTTTATTTTGGGGGGCTCCAAAATCACTGCAGATGGTGACTGCAGCTATGAAATTAAAAGACACTTGGTCTTTGGAAGAAAAGCTATGACAGCATATTTAAAAGCAGAGATATTACGTTGCCAACAAAGGTCCATCTAGTCAGACCTGATTTTTCCAGTAGTCATGTATGAATGTGAGAGTTGGACTATAAAGAAAGCTGAGCAGTGAAGAATTGAAGCTTTTGAACTGTGATGCTAGACAAGACTCTTGAGAGTCCCCTGGGCTGCAAGGAGATCCAACCAGTCAATCCTAAAGGAATTCAGTCCTGAATATTCATTGGAAGGACTGATGATAAAGCTGAAACTCCAATACTCTGGCCACCTGATGGGAAGAACTGACTCATTGAAAAAGACCCTGATGCTGGGGAAGACTGAAGGCAGGAAGAGAAGGGGACAACAGAGGATGAGATGGTTGGATGGCATCATCAACTCGATGGACATGAGTTTGAGTAAGCTCTGGGAGTTGGTGATGAACAGGGAAGCCTGGCGTGCTACAGTCCACAGAGTCGCAAAGAGTCAGACATGACTGAGCGACTGAACTGAACTGAAATACAGAAAATCTTGTTACAGCCGCCTGACAACCTACTGATTTAGGTACTTTCAGAAATAAAGAAAGATAAAAGACAATGCTTCCCTTCAAGGAGTTTATAATCTGGCTGGGTCAGGACATAAAAAGAGAATTAACAGTACATGAAAGTAGACACTGAAAGATGAGAAATGAGTAGTTCAGATACTGAAAGTTCTGAGAGGCCAGAAAAGAGAGGAACCAATCCAGATTCCTCAAGAAAAACATTCTTTTTTTTTTTTTCTCAAAAGAATCAGTTCTCATTTTAAAAATCATAAGAGGAAGCTTTACATTACCTAATTCAATCAAACAACATGTTTCCTTTATTACAGAGGTTTGCAGACTAAACACTATAATATTAAAATGCTTTGAGATCATCCAAACAATGATTAAAAGCACTTATTTCTCGATAAGTTTCTGCAGATTAAACACACACACTTTACATTAATTATTACCAAGCTGGGCAGGAAGCACACACACTGCAAGAACCTCCGGCTTTCAGAGAAGTGAAGGCAGTGAAATTATATTCTCTTTTCTCACCACCTTTCTATTGATCTTCTTAGAGCAATCTCAGAAACGTTGCAAACAAATAATTTACACGCGATAAGAAAAGACAGGCCCTGAGAAGATAGGTGATGGGAAAAATGAGAAAATATCTCTGGCCGGGCCATTTTCTATTATGAGGGGCAGGCAGTCCCAACAGTGAACCATTTTTCTTGCCTTATCTGAAGGCTTAATGCCAGCGTTGGAAGATGAGGAGGAGTTAAACTCTTCCTTTCTGCTTGCTGTCAAGCCTCATCATTTGCCAGACATGCTACTATTTCATTTCCCTGAAGAGCTTGGCAGAGAGTTTTGAAGCGCGTGGGAAGCAGGAGCTGCTCCTGGGTTCAGCGAGTGCTTTTCAAGGAAAGGGAGGGCACCGTCTCTCTCCCTCCGCGTTATCCCTTACAGGGAATCCGCTGTCCAATTTACTTCGACTTATTTGGACTTGAAAGGAAACACTCCAGTCTGCAATGAATAACCTCAGACAGTTGTAAAGTTAGACCAACTTCTAAAAGGATTCTGCTCGGCTTTTCTAAGTGCAAACATGATTTCCCAGGTAATTCATAATTAGTTAATGGTGCCCCGAATGATTTTAAGCTGTCGTGAGCACCATTACTGTCTTCTGAAAAATTTAGAGATGTTTCTTCAGAAATGACAGCAGCTGTTAGCTTTATTGCAAAACTTCTTTCCATTAGCAGATGGCTGAATTTCTTCCTTATTTCCAATTGTGAAAACATGTCTCAACTTGTTATTTTA
Organism: Neotragus pygmaeus; assembly: GCA_006410875.1. Lineage (NCBI taxonomy): Eukaryota > Metazoa > Chordata > Mammalia > Artiodactyla > Bovidae > Neotragus > Neotragus pygmaeus. The sequence goes on along the minus strand of SJYV01056248.1, from coordinate 849,870 downwards.
GGCTATTGTGAGCATTTGACCTCCAGCATAAGGCATGAGGAGACACAAGCCTGTTTACTTGAGACTTGTTTTATAAAATAGTGAGTTGATTTAGGGTCCTGATGATCCCTATGCTGCTGTTCTTTTTTTTTTTTTTTTTAAATTCAGGAATAGCGAGTGTATAATTTAAAACGTCAGGATACAATAATAAAAGGGTGAAGGTATTTTCCCTGCCCAGTAATTATGCTCAAATATTAAAGTTATAACATCCAAAATAAAAACTACAGTTATCTGGCAGTTAAAAACATTTTCTCCATACCACACTGTTGGTATAAAAGCCTCTTTTATATGCATTATCTTTGCTTATCTGTTCACATTTGTATTCTCCATGTAAATTCTGCCCTGGTCAACCTCTCAAAAGAAATGATTTTGTTGGGTCTCCATCTGAGTCTTTTTTTGGTTATTCATTTTCTTAAGATGAAGGCGAAGGAAAAAAATCTTTTTTCTAGAGTAAAACAAACTAGGCTGTACCCTTATAAATCTAATCTAAAATGAGTGTATACATAAGACAAGCAGACTTGCCTAAAAAAGGAAGGGTTTGCCTAACTTGAATGAAGAATGACCGTGTAGAAAATATTATTCAGACTTTTGGGATTCTGAATAGGAAAAGGAGGGTTACTGTTAGAAAGAGGAGCAGACATGAAAAGGTTCATAAAAATCAAAAGATAAACTGTTATTAAATAATCACAGCTTGGAATCTCAAAGAACCAGCAATCCCCCTGGCACCAACTATTAGTATCTCTGCCCCCGCAGTTTCTCACCTTTCAGCCCAAATCATCAAAAAATCTGTTTGACAATCAATCCAGCATCACGGTTTTGAGAGGTTATTTTTCAGAAGATCCTGATTTTTTAAAATGTTTTCTTTTTTACTCATTTTATCTGGAAGGTTAAAGGAAGCACACACACATACATACACGATTTGGGGCTAAAGAATGAATAAAAAAATAAGTGCAAATACTAAACTATTAAATTAACTTTCAGCTTTACAGTTCAGAGAAGAAATGTTAAATGCGTCAAGTCGCAGGCAGCACTTCAGGCCATGAACTGGTTATTATCCTACAGTACTTACAGGTACTCTGGGCTCCAGGTGCCTCGCAACTGCTAATTACACTTTTCTCTGGCTACCCCAATAGGGAACAGGCTTCATTAACCGCATTTTACAGGCAAAGAATCGGGAGCTAAGTAATGGGCCTCAGGTTACAGACCAGACAGGAGGTAGGGAAGGAACACGATACTTAGTCTCTCAGTCCAAGCAGACATCTTGTGGAGCATCATCTTAAAAAAATCAAAGAGATAAGCACTGGTATTGATTTATAACTTTTATTCCAACAGTGAGAAAACCAGAAGCCTCACCACCTTCAGAAGTTGGTCCACAGCAGTGATTCTCAGTATGCATCAGAAACTTCTGGAGGGCTTATTAGCAAGCAGATTTCAAGCCCCATCTCCAGCTTTTTGGATTTAGAAGGTCTGGGATGGGCCCAAGAATCTGTATTTCTGTGAAGTTCTTGGGTGATGCTGACACTGGTGGTCTAGGAACTCACTTCTGTAGAAATGATATTCCACCTCACATCTCAGTCCTTTCTCATACACCTTGAACCATTCCTCCCTTACCCTCTCTGCAGTTCTTCTTTGCAGATGGACACTCCCGATTCCCACTCAGTAAAGTCACTCAGTCATGTCCGACTCTGCGACACCATGGACTGTAGCACGCCAGGCTTCCCTGTCCATCACCAATTCCCAGAGCTTGCTCAAACTCATGTCCATTGAGTTGATGATGCCATCCAACCATCTCATCCTCTGTTGTCCCCTTCTCTGCCTGCCTTCAATCTTTCCCAGCATCAGGGTCTTTTCCAATGAGTCAGTTCTTTGCATCAGGTGGCCAAAATATTGGAGTTTCAGCTTCATCATCAGAGCTTCCAATGAATATTCAGGACTGATTTCCTTTAGAATTGACTGGTTGAATCTCCTTGCAGTCCAAGGGACTCTCAAGAGTCTTCTCCAACACGACTGTTCAAAAGCATCAATTCTTCGGTTTTCTGCTTTCCCCATCCCACTGGCCTTGTGCTTCAGCTTCCTCATCCATCTTACTCAGTAGATCCCATAGACAGAAACGAGGCTGTGTAACAAGGTGATTAAGAGCTCCGGTTCTGATATATAAATCAAATTGTCTTACTCCACTCAAGTCTTAATGCCTCCATTGCTACATTTATAAAATGGGGGAAATAACAACTACCTGTTAAGTTTATTTTATGAGTTCATTGAGGTAACCCACTGAAAATGATGTAATCCACTGAAGCACTGAATGCTTGACATGGAATTAGAGTTCATTTAATGATGATGATGATTATACTGTTGGATGCATATTATCCAATAGTACAGGAATGGAGCAGCTCTCCCAAAATGAACCAGGCTTGGGATGTTTTCCATTCAGTGGCACTAGGTAAAGTGTCTGAGGAAGGTCTGATGTTTTAGCCCAGCCGTAAGTGAGGAGTTAAGGATGACTTCCTTTAAAACCCACCCCTACCCTGCCCCTGAAACTGCACAGGATGTTAACTTCATAACCCTTCAAAGAGATATTCTAAGAGATATTTGCATCTTAATAAGCGTCACTTAAAGACTAAAAGTAGCATTTTAAAGAATTTGGTGAGGCTCAGAACTAAGGAGATCAAATAAGGCCTGAGGCAACTGCCTGGCATGCAAGGTGTGATGCTGATGCATGTCAAAAAGAGGCACAATTCCTCTCCCAGTTGCCACTGGCTTCCTTGCCAGGAAGACCAGTCTTTGGATTGCAAATGGGATGGAAGCTCTGATGACAGAGACCTTGGAAGAAGACATGATCTATGAGAATGGGACCAGAGCAAGGAATTAGGAAATGCCTTGATATTTTAAAGAGAGAGAAGGAAAATTCTCTAAGATATAGGTGGTAGAGCTGGAAGTGGATCCCAGAAATTAAAAATGGGATGGACTGGAAAAGAAGTTGGTAATGGTGGTGCCATAAGAGCCAATACAGTCTCACTAAGAACAAGTCAAGTCACAGTGATGCCAGTCATTTCTTTCCAGAAAGACTGGCATATCAGAGCAAATGAAGCAAACAAGAAGGTTGTTTGCAAAGCGTTTTGGACAAGGTTACAAAACACAGGACAGGGACCAGTACAATTAGGCAGATTAATAATTTGAAGATTGAAGCGTAGAAAAAGAACAAATTAGTTGATATAAGAATATTTCTTGGCCTTACCCTAGGCAATATTTTCATGAATATTTTAACCAAAAATGAGAGCAGTTTTAATCAAAATTATCCACGTAGGAGATATAACTAAAGGTCACTATATTTGAAAAAAGCATAAAGTATGTTCTTTACCCTTTCTGGAATAAAGACTCAGAAGCTTGGATTGCTACCTGTAAGTGATAGATAACATGTTAGATAGTAAAATGGGGATTAAAAAAAAAATCTGAATAGACTAGCACCAAATTCACTAAAATTTCATTGAAGAGGGATAAATGTAACTTTTGGTCAAGAATTTTAAAAATCATTGTTAATATTGGGGAGACACAACCTAGCAGGGGTATATACAATGTATAGATGTAAAGATTGTAATTGGTGTAACATCAGTAGCTACTGTAGAGTAACTAAGCAAACTCTGATCTCAGACTGTGCTAAACAGGATGGCAAAGTAGCCATCTGCTTCGGTCAGACTCTCTGGAGTGTCACGTGGTTCTGGGGGCCACACTCTATGTTAGGGATGGACTAAAACATATCTGAAAGAGAAAGAGCAAAATGAAATGATTCAAAACCTCACCAGGCAAAACGAGACTGAAGGAGGCTGGGTTAGCAGTGTCTCTGGGTGAGCCTGATGCATGTGTTTAAACAGCTAAAGGGCCAGATGTGGACGTGTTCTTCAAAGTCCAGGCATGCAGAGAAACAGAATAAACACCAATCCAAGGAAGTGCTTCCTAATGGTCTCCAGTGGTGACTTCAGGATATAGCGAGTTCCCCATTGCAGGAAATAGTCAAGCATGGCCAAAAGGCTTCCCAAATAGAAGTCTCTCCAGTCTCTAACTCTAGGCTGTCTGTGACCTGGATGGATCATGCTAACCTGACCGCATTTGCCATAAACACTCTCTTTCTGGAATAAAGCCTTGGGGACTCCCTACTACTGGCTGAAAGACTGACTTCTATGAGCCAGAGAACTGTATCCAAATCCCATTAAAGTCAGTTTAATAATATACTGGGACTATACAGAGCTTTTCATCTATGGAGCTCAGGGCATTTTCATACCAATTACTGCCTTTTATCTTCACAATACTCCCACCAGGTGAGGACCAAGAGGAAACAAGTTTGATTTTGCCCATTTTGTAGCCAGGGAAGTGTGAGGAGGCTTGAGGAAGGTTATTCTGTCTTGATGGGAACCTGGTATTTGGGATCTTGTTTTTTTAGCAATAGCTTTTTAAAGGTAGAGCTGCTTTCTATCCTTCTGAAGAACACTGTCTCTATTACAATGCATTTAGAAGCAACAGTAATCAGGGAAGAACGTTTGGTTGCAGGAAAAGCAGGAACCTACTTGGGGAGAGAGGCAGCTGTTAGGAATCAGTGTGAGAAAAGCCATTTGACCCTGATTAGTGGTGAATTACAAGGAAAAATGGCTTGGATAGGACCCTTCTTCTCATTTTACTTCATTTTCCTCAATTATCTGAGGGGCTGATAATTCTCCGGGATGGAAGGCAGTTCCCAAAATAGCTTTTTACACCACGTGAAAATATCCAGGACTTAAGAGCACCCTAGTCTGTGTTTCTGTGTGGTATTTAACACAGTATGTCTTAAATTAGATTGGCACATGTTTCCAATGAATCCATAAGATCTGTAAAGGGAATGTTAGGAGAAGGGGGCAGCAGAGGATGAGACAGTTGGATGGCATCACTGACTCGACAGACGTGAATATGAGCAAACTCCAGGAGAAAATGAAGGAAAGCCTGGTGTGCTGCAGTCCATGGGGTTGCAGAGTCTGACACAGCTAAGCAACTGAACAGTGACAAAGTCTTCCTTCTCCCTTTGTCAAGAAGTATAGAAGAGAGGATATGAGCACAGTGTCTGAAACCAGACTGCCTAAGTTCAAATCCCATCTCTAACATTCATGAGCTGTGTGACTTTGAGCAAATCAGTTCACTGCTCTGTACTCCACTTCCTTATCCATAAAACTGGGACTTTTTAGCATACCTCCTCCCTCACAGGAGGTCTGTGAGGAATAGATCAGTGAATCCATGAGTGTCAGGCCCCTGGCATGTGTTTCCCAGGTCAACCTCCATTAGCCCTGCACTATTTGCACCATAGAGCCCAGCAAATCTTCACCTCAGTGATCAGAGCCACTCTACTCTCTCATCACCTGCCTTAAAATCTCAGGCTGTCAACACCACAGGGCAATATTAGGAAAGCAGGTATAAGGAAAAGGCACAGATAATCCAGAAATCTCCTCTCTCTAAAAAACGTCCATTATTTTCAACAAGGAAGCTTTGTACCAGAATTGCTGAAGATCTCTGAAGAAGAGATCAGTTCAGTTCAGTTGTTCAGTCATGTCCAACTCTTTGTGACCGCCATGACTGCAGAATGCCAGGCCTCCCTGTCCATCATCAACTCCTGGAGTTTACTCAAACTTAGGTCCCTTGAGTCGGTGATGCCATCCAACCATCTCATACTCTGTCATCCCCTTCTCCTCCCGCTTTCAATCTTTCAAAAGACCCAGCATCAGGGTCTTTTCAAATGAGTCAGCTCTTCGCATCAGGTGACCAAAGTATTAGAGTTCCAGCTTTAGCATCAGTCCTCCCAATGAATATTCAGGACTGATTTCCCTTAGGATTGACTAGTTGGATCTCCTTTCAGTCTAAGGGACTCTCACGAGTCTTCTCCAACACCACAGTTCAAAAGCATCAAGTCTTTGGTGCTCAGCTTTTTTCACAGTCCAACTCTCATATCCATACATGACCACTGGAAAAACCACAGCTTTGCCTAGATGGACCTTTGTTAGCAAAGTAATGTCTCTGCTTTTTAATAGTCTATCTAGGTTGGTCATAACTTTTCTTCCAAGGAGCAAGCATCTTTTAATTTCATGGCTGCAGTCACCATCTGCAGTGATTTTGGAGCCCCCCAAAATAAAATCTCTCACTGTTTCCACTGTTTTTGCATTTATTTGCCATGAAGTGATGGGACCAGATGCCATGATCTTAGTTTTCTGAATGTTGAGTGTAAGCCAACTTTTTCACTCTTCTCTTTCACTCTCATCAAGAGGCTCTTCGGTTCTTCTTCACTTTCTGCCATAAGGGTGGTGTCATCTGCATATCTGAGGTTATTGATGTTTCTCCTGGAAATCTTGATCCCAGCTTGTGCTTCTTTTAGCCCAGTATTTCTCATGATGTACTCTGCATATAAGTTAAATAAGCAGGGTGACGATATACAGCCTTGACGTACTCCTTTCCCGATTTGCAGCCAATATGTTGTTCCATGTCTAGTTCTAACTGTTGCTTCTTGACCTGCATACAGATTTCTCAGGAGGCAGGTCAAGTGGTCTGGTATTCCCATCTCTGTAAGAATTTTCTACAGTTTGTTGTGTTCCACACAGTCAAAGGCTTTGGCGTTGTCAATAAAGCAAAAGAAGATGTTTTTCTGAAACTCTCTTGTTTTTTGATGATCCAACAGATGGTGGCAATTTGATCTCTGATTCCTCTGCCTTTTCTAAATTCAGGTTAAACATCTGAAAGTTCACGGTTCACGTACTGTTGAAGTCTGGCTTGGAGAATTTTGCGCATTACTTTGCTAGCATGTGAGATGAGTGCAGTTGTGCAGTAGTTTGAGCATTCTTTGGCAGGCATTGCTTTTCTTCATACTTTCTTTCACCATTATCTCTTCTTCATACTGTTGAGAACCCCATGAACAGTATGAAGAAGAGATTATGGTGTTATAAAGAAACGTCATTCTAAAATAAGTTTTAAAAGCAGTCACTTTCTCCCATGAGGGAGAAATTTACCTAACTGCTCCCAGCATTGGGTCTAATTTTAAGTAATTTACACTGTGGTGTTGGAGAACAAGTAAAGATAGGACCAGTGTGGTCTCTCTGGTTGCAGCAGACACACCCCTGCAAACAGGGTGTGAAGCAAAAGAAAGGAGGGACACATAGGAGGCTGGAGGGAGAGGGCCAGATGCTGACTGTGGGACAGAACAAGCTCTTCCAAGGCCCAGAAGGAACAACTCAGAGAGACTAGAGGAAAGAGAAAGAGACCGTTCAGAAAGGAAAGGGCCCAGGGAAGTGCATATCTAGTGTGGCAGGACAGTCTGGTTGACAGGTCGGCACCCGGGAACCATCATTACCGTCGCTGTCCCAAGTAGAGTCTGGAGTCCCGCTGGTTGTTAGATGGTAGCGAGGAAAGTTGCCACATCCTAGAAATTGCTCTGTTGGTTTTGATGTTTCTTTAATATTTATTTGACTTCACTTCTTTCAATAAAGAGAATTTTTTATTATAAAGTTGTAGAAAGGGTACAGTCACAGATCTATGCGTTGCCAGCCCAAAGCCTCACTGGCAAGCCTTTGGGAGGATGCCCTTGCTATGCACAATGGCAGGGTTCTGTCACCCTGGCTAGCAGTGTATCTAGAGCACAGGGAAGGGGAATGACAAATAACTATCTTTCCAGAGGCAAAAAGTGAAAAATTTAGAAGCCGCAGTTTGGTGGCTCTGGGACTCCAGTCTCTGGTGTATAAAGTTTGGTGATGGGTGTGGTGGTGAAGAGCCCACTGACACAGGAGGTGTGGTTCTCATGCAGTTCTAGCACTTTCTGGCTGTAACTTTAGGGAAATGACTTAAGGTCTCTAAATCTCCATTACTTCCTCTTTAATAGAGAAATCTATAGCACCTACCCCCAGGGACCAGGAAGGGTTCATGAGCCCAGGTCCTCACTAAATACTGATGCCTGTCATTCCACTCATTAATCCTCTACTTTGTCCTCTAGTGGAGAGTCACAAAAATACAGAAATAACTGAAAGACTGGGGTTGGGGGAGGGCCAAGGAGGGGCAGCAGAGGGCGGAGAGGCTGCACAAAGGAAGTGGATATTTCAACACTGGCTCATTCACCCTGAGAAAGCGAGATGTGATGAAGAGTTTGGTACCACTCGGTTCCAGAGTAAACAAATGCCCAGACGAGCTGTGGCCTTGTAAGAAAACCCCATACTCAATTTTGTGAACAGACGGCTTTGGGCCCTCATAAGGACTGGAGAGAAAGGCTGAAAATAAAGTTGTTCTGTGGAAATGGAGATGGAATCAGCACCTCTAATGGAGAACTGCAATCTGCAACTATAGATTTATCCAAAGACTCCTGGGGCTTCTCAGAAGTGAGCACCTTACACCTCAAAGCAGAATCAACAATTTTGGCAGCTCCATTATACCTGAATCGTGTTCACGGGGATGTTAAACTAGAGGCTACCTGTGAAGGCACTATACACCATGTCTGGCACTGGGGAGTACAAGGACTACCTTCATCCTGATGTGAAAAAAAGGTAATCAGAGGATTTCTGCACCGATGGGACAATGTTAGGCTGACTGCCACCTGTGCCCTTTCTCTCCTCCCTGCCTCAACTCAGCCTCTGCTCAGAGTCCAGGATTTAACACAATCTGTGTTGTTTATCTAATAAAGGTGGGCTAAGAACTGAGGCTTGAGTCCTTGACTCTTTGCGGTGATTCCATGTAAAATGTTTCATGCACAGCTCCTGAGCAGTACATAAGAGTTCATGGCATTGAATGGCTTTTACATTGGCAGACTTTTACATTTGCACACACAGTTCCCTTTTTATGCCCTGAACTATGTCCTGGCTCCAGCAGCATCCTGCTTGCCCTCACAGCTCCCCTCTGATACACTTCTGTGTATCCGGTGGGGAATAATAGCCTGGTGAAGCACAGACAACATGTCAGCTTGTGGCCACGTGGTTTGGGGACCAGATTAAGAGAACAGGGGCTTTGTAGGAGCTGTGAGCACCTCTGCACAGCCCTGCCAGCCACAGGAGTCAGGCAAGACAGAGTTATAAGGAAACAAAAATTTTCCTTTCTATTTCATGAGATGATGAGATTCTTCCGTGTTATTAGGCCCAAACAACTATGTTCCTTACAGCTTTCATAGCTTCCCTGGTGGCTCAGACGGTAAAGCGTCTGCCTGCAATGCAGGACACCTGGGTTTGATCCCTGGGTTGGGAAAATCCCCTGGAGAAGAACATGGCAACCCACTCCAGTACTCTTGCCTGGAAAATTCCATGGATGGATGAGCCTGGTAGGCTGCAGTCCTTGGGATCACAGAGTCGGGCACGATTGAGCACTTCACTGGTTTACAGTTTTCATAGAAAGGTAAGCATTATTTGTTGCCTTGTAGAATCTGCTGAATTATTAGGCTTGTAAATTACCTACAGGACAGGTCACTGAACTAATGCAAGTTTCTTGGCTTAATACATTTGCAACTGCCAAGGCACCCAACACGCACACACATATACATACTCACACAAATAAAACTGCTAAAAAAAAGTTATCAAAAAAGAAAGAAAGAAAAAAATTTGAAAGGCAGGGGAGCTACCCTGAGTACAAAAAGCACCTGAAGCAGTGTCTGTCTCAGGGCTCTGACCTTGCCCCCTTTTTTCTCACTGATAACTCCTAGGGTGCTCTTCATCTATGCTCTTGGCTGCTGTGAACCCCACATGGCTGTCTCTAACGCAGACCTCTCCACTGTGCTCCAGAACAGGACTCAGCAAACTTCTCCTGTCAAAGGCTTGAGATAAAGTATTTCAGACTTTGGTGCCACTTGGCGTCTGCTCTCTGAGGCACCTACCCAACTCTGCCCTCATAGGGTGGAGAAAGTGGCCATAAACAATGTTTAAACCAATGTGCCTGGCCATAGGTAAATGACACTTCATTTGCAAAAACAAAGAGGAGGCAGGGTTTGGTCTGTGCAGTCATAGTTTGCTGACCCCTGCTCTCAACTCCAAAGTGAAAGAAAGTAAAGTCGCTCGGTCCTGTCCGACTCTTTGCGACCCCATGGACTGTAGCCTACCAGGCTCCTCAGTCCATGGGATTTTCCAGCCAAGAATACTGGAGTGGGTTGCCATTGCCTTCTCCAGGGGATCTTCCTGACCCAGGGGTCCAACCCGGGGCTCCTGCATTGTAGGCAGACACTTTACCCTCTGAGCCACCAGGGAAGCCCTGTCAAGCCCAGAGCCAAGTGCAAAGCCTAACTTTTAATTTATCTCATTTGTCTCACTCCAATTATGTGTTCCTTGAGTGCAGGGAGCCAATCACTGCAGATGGTGATTGCAGCCATGAAATTAAAAGACGCTTACTCCCTGGAAGGAAAGTTATGACCAACCTAGATAGCATATTCAAAAGCAGAGACATTACTTTGCCAACAAAGGTACGTCTAGTCAAGGCTATGGTTTTTCCTGTGGTCATGTATGGATGTGAGAGTTGGACTGTGAAGAAGGCTGAGTGCCGAAGAATTGATGCTTTTGAACTGTGGTGTTGGAGAAGACTCTTGAGAGTCCCTTGGACTGCAAGGAGATCCAACCAGTCCATTCTGAAGGAGATCAGTCCTGAGTGTTCATTGGAAGGAATGATGCTGAGGCTGAAACTCCAATACTTTTGCCACCTCACGCAAAGAGTTGACTCAATGGAAAAGACCCTGATGCTGGGAAGGATTGGGAGCAGGAGGAGAAGGGGACAACAGAGCATGAGATGGCTGGATGGCATCACCGACTCGATGGACATGAGTTAGAGTGAACTCCGGGAGTTGGTGAAGGTCAGGGAGGCCTGGCGTGCTGTGATTCATGGGGTCGGAAAGAGTCAGACATGAATAAGCAATTGAACTGACTGAGTGCAGGGACCAGGCATTCCTATTGTCTACTCTCGTTTCTAGCACATGGAAGGGGCTGCCCCAAAATGTTTATTGAAAGAATGAATGAACTGTTAAAACAACTCTAGGGCAGTGCTTCTTAAACTTCAGTGTGCTTATATATCACCTGGCAACTTTATTCAGCAGATTCTGATTCAGTAGATCTAGCATTCTCAGTCCAGAATCGGCCTGAGGTTCTGCATTTCTGTCACTCTCCCAGGATGCTAAATACTGCTGGTCCACGGATCACACTTTGAGTAGCAAGACTCTGGGAAATATCCTTTGGTCCCATTGTGACATATGCTAAGAGAGTTCTTCCCCATATTAGTGCATGTGTTGATTTCTTTCCATGATCATTTCATTAACTCACTAGCTACACCTATTCAAAACTCCAGAGAAATTAATAACATAGCTTATGGCACCCAAATGACCTTAAAATTTGCAGAGTTTACACACAATTCCATTTCTATGCCTCAGACTATTTGCTGTTTCAATTACTTCCTCCTTCCCTATTTATTCCTATCCCTTGGTGCCCACTTAATTTAAACATAACTATTCTCATTATCTGTGTTGTGATTTTTCTACAGATGCTCTGCCAATGCAAGGCTTTCTTATCAAGTTGTGCTGCTGCTGCTAAGTCACTTCAGTCGTGTCCGACTCTGTGCAACACCATAGACGGCAGCCCACCAGGCTCCCCCGTGCTACTTATCATGAACAGTGCAAATGTCTGAAACAAATTATTATTGTTTAGAAATTCAAAAGAACAGTCTCTTTTCCCAGAACTCCAGTACAATGACCAAATCAAAACCTATTTTGGGGCTACCTACATCCCTTTTTATAGCAACAAAACACTTTTTATCAGCAGGGGAAATAATTGCTTACAGAGCTCCAGGGACTACAAGATTCTCCACCTTTCCCAACCTTCCCTAACCCATCAAACTCCTACACACACCAAAAAAAAAAAAAAAAAGAGAGAGAGAGAGACAGAAGGAGAATATACCAAGTTTATCTAGAGGAACGTTATACTCCATGAAAGCTGAGCTCTTTGTTTTGGCAAGTTAAAAGTGTAATCTTAACATTGTGGCAAAAATCACATTTCTTTGCATGAGTGCAGTAAAGTTAGATACCACACTGAGGGCAGCAGCTCGAGTCATGCAGCTTTGACATGCAGCTTTTAGCATAAAGATGCCACAGATCTGTAACAAGTAGGCTGTAGGCTAGTTTATACCAGGTAATCTCAGCATTTCGGATAACTCCGTTGCCTCTGACAATTTCTAAGGATATTGAATTGTGTCATAAAATTGGTGTCATAGTGAATATGTGATTCTAACTGGGTTTTTTCACTACTAAATTGTAGTAAAATGCACTATAATCACCTCATTCTACATAAATGGCCCTCTCTCTGTATTTATTTCAATGGAAGGAGTCAAATTGCCTTACCGGAAATTATAGAAAAAAAATGATTACAAAAATATGCCAGTTTTATAACTGGTGAACATCTTATAATACCTATGTCTTAGGCCATTCTGGCAGCTATAACAAAATACCCACGGGATAGCTTATAAAGAACAGAAATTTGTTGCTCACCATTCTGGAGGCTCGAAGTCCCAGATCAGGGTGCCAGCCTGGTTGGGTGAGGGCTGTAGACATTTCATTACATCCTCACATGGCAGAAAGGGTTAGGGACCTCTGAGGGCATTAAGCCTATTCAGAAGGGCTCTACCCTCATGCCCTAATTACTTTTCAAAGACCCCACCTCCTAATGCCATCACACTGGTGTTAGGATTCCAATATGTGAATTTGGGCAGAACATAAACATTCAGACCACAGCAACCTGATTTCATTATGAAAAGTCCTTGATGCTGGGAAATTGAGGGCAGAGGGAGAAGAAGGCATCAGAGGATGAGATGACTGGATGGCATCACTGATGCAATGGACATGAACTTGGGCAAACTTCGGGAGATGGTGAGGGGCAGGGAGGCCAGGTGTGCTACCGTCCATGGGGTTGCAAAGAGTCGGACACAACTGGACAACTGAAACAACAACTATATATGGCGAGTATTCCTATTTATCCAAAATCCAAATGACCAGAAAGCACCGATAAAATGTGTTTGATAGTAATTGATTTTCATATTGACAATTCCAGGGAACTGAAAGATCCTGAAGGGTCTTCTACATTATTAAAGAAACATTAATACTTACAGAATTTTAGAGCTGAAAGAGATTTGGAGTGAAAATGTCCAAAATGAACATCTGACAGCTGTGTACTGAGTCCAGAGGAGTGAAAAACTTACTCATAAATGAAAGCAAGGCCTGGAACCCAGTTTCCTCCTATCCCCACACATGATCTTTGCAATATACTGATTAAATGGTGTTAAATATAATCTTTTATGTGTTCAAATTTTTAGAAATTTCATAATTCATGTATGGTCCACCCTATCTAATATTTTAACATTCACCACTATGTTTCAGAAATCCCTGCCTGCTTTATCTCTTCTCTTTGACATTCTCATAATTAAAATGAAATAAAATAAATCATCTGTCTCCTCAATTTGAAGGTAAGATTCTTAAGGACAAAGATCTTTTATCTTTTCTTCACAGCTATACCACCTAGAATAGTGTGCAGCACAAAGTAAGAAGTAAATTTGTTAAATTAAGAAAAATGAATCATATATGATAACCCTCAAAAATATTACTGCGCTATCAAAATACTGCCTTTTCATGTCATCTGTTTGACATTTTTTTCCAGAACCTCTGATGTGCCAGGCATTTTACAAGGCTGAGGTGAAGTTCAGAGTAATAGGTTTATTTTATTCATTCAGGGAGCTTAATTTAAGGTGATCCTATTATTGTAACCTCCTAATGCAATGTCATCCCTTATCAGCTTAATTCTGCAGACTGGACCTAGACATCACTCCCTGAAGGAATTACTTTCACCTTCAGCCTGAAGTTAGGACTCTTAGGATTCAGCAATCGGCTTCCTAGGATTATACAGGAGGGAAACTGCCATCTTTATGTTGGCCTGCCAGTGCTGAGAAAGATGGATCAGATCAAAATCAGCATGCCTGGCCAGCAGTTTTGACATATTCCCTCTTTCAGGTTTCCCATCACAAAGGGAAGCACTTTGTCTATGGGAAGATCCTTAAATTAGAAGCATGCATACTTTCTGAGGTAGTCAAAAAGGCGAAATAAATCTATGGCTTTGTTCTCTATGAATAGGATAAAAATACTTTCATAAGAATTGAGGAAATCATACAATATTTTCACAATTGAGTGCTAAATTACAGGAAGGTTCCCTCTTTTATATTGAGAAGGCTGGTGTTTAAAACCTCTGAGGGGTTTGATACTTAGAGCTGTCTTGTCTATATAATGCACAACGTCGGTTTAATCAAGTGACACTTTACAGAGAGGAGGCCTGGAATTATTCCGTCTCAGAACAGTTTATAAGAATTCAGAAAAATAAAGAGCCATAGAGACTTAATAACTCGTTCTTCAATACAAGTACAGGTAATTTTTTAAAAAAACGGTTTCTATTTGACTTTAGACTCCACCTGCTCTTTTCAGTTCACCTTAGGTGATGACCTCAAAGGTTCTACCCTGCACCTAATGTAAACTTGCAATCTTGGAATATTCATTCAATTAATATTCTGGGGGTTTCCCTCATGGTCCAGTAGCTGAGACTCCAAGCCCCTAATGTAGGGGACCTGGGTTCAATCCCTGGTCAGGAAAATTGGTCCCACGTGCCTCAGTGAAGATCGAAGATGCAGCGTGTCACAACTAAAACCTGGTGTAGCCAAATTAAAAAAAATACTCTGTGCATGTCTCATCTCCTGGACCATACCAGCATCTCCTTGGGGTTAAGAACCATGCTGTATTCATGTTAATATCCTTCTTGGCTCTCAGCTCAGGTGTACTGTATAGAGTAACCACTAAGAAATATCAGTTGACAGTGAATTATATGAATTTTTGTTATTATCGTTAGTGGTGGTGGTATAACTTTCCAATTCGTCTTCCTAGGTTTGTTGCTGTTTAGTCACTAAGATGCATCTTATTCTTTGAAATGAATGTCTCTGATTCTTTGAAATGAGCTCAACCAGCAAATCATCTGCTCCACTTGCTCTGTGAACATCTTCTCACTAGTCCACAAGCCCTCTATTTCCTGGGGATTCTTCCAGTTTGGGTTCACATTCTCAAATAAGAGGCTAGGATCTTGGGTATTTCTCCTGTAGCCTGCTAGGCTCCTCTGTCCATGGGATTTCCCAGGCAAGAATACTGGAGCGGGTTGTCGTTTTCTTCTCCAGGGGATCTTCCCAACCCAGGGACTGAACTCATGTTTCCTCCATCTCAGGCAGATTCTTTACTGCTGAGCCACTGGGCTTTTAAAATTGTATTTTATTTTTAATTGTATCAAAACACCATAAAATTTGCCATCTCAACCACTCATAAGCATACGTTTCAATAATATTAAGTACATTGCACTGTTGTGTAACCCATCTCCAAAATTCTTTTTATCTTTCAAAACTAAAACTCTATACCCATTAAACAAAATTCCTCCTTTTCCTCTTTCCCCAGCCTCTAGCAATCTCCATTCTGTTTTGTGTATTTGAGAATTAGACTATTTTAGGCATCTCATATAAGTGGAGTCATACAATATTTGTGTTTTGGTGACTGGCTTATTTCACTTAGCATAATATCCTCAGAGTTTATCCATGTTGTAGCATGTGCCAGAAGTTCATTCATTTTTGAGTCTCAATAACATTCCATTGTATGTATATACCACATTTTGTTTATCCATTCATGCACTGATGGGCATTTGGGCTGTCTCCTCTTTCTCGCTATTGTGAATAATGCTTCTCTAAACATGGGTATACAGGTAACTCTTTGAGATCTTCCTTTTAATTCTTTTGGATATATGACCAGAAGTGGAATTCTCCCAGGCTAATGTTAACATTAGTTTATATACTGACAAGTTCAAGTTTATATATTGAACAGGAGACAAAAAAGGATTCCAAGAAGACACTGGGCAGATAGACTCTATAATCAAATAGGGAGTGGCAGACAGAATGTTGAGATTCTGTGACCTTGAGGACCTCTTACACTGAATACAATTTCTAAAAATGATAAACATCCACAGTGAGTTATGTGCCATGGACTACCTTAAGACCCCCTCTGCCTTAGAGGAAGGAAGAGTATGGTCATGAAGAGCCAGAAGGGAGAGGAGGGAGAGACGAAAAATCAAGGTACCAATAAGAGTTCCTGGGAGAAATTTTCCTAAGTGGAGCATTGTAGGAATCAATGAGTGTTTAGGAAGCTTAATCTTTGCTTTCTGGCTTGGCCAAGTATCATGGTCCTCAAGACAGCACTTCTCTAAATCTGCTGCTTTCCCAGAGTGTGTTGGTCACTTAAATGAGGTGCTGCCCCCTGTTAGCAGTCAGTAGGGTGCTACAGGGAGCCTCCGGTGGGGGCCAGGGGTGCAATGGCATTACCCTGAGACTGAGCTGACATCTCTGGGAGCTCAACCAGCAAATCATCTGCCCCCTCCCCTCCGATTTGTGAACATTTTCTCATTAGTCCATAGGCCCTCTGTTTCCTGGGGATCTTTCCAGTTTGGGTTCGCATCCACAAATAAGAGGCTAGGGTCTTGGGTATTTCTCCTCCAATCCTTCCTAAACTGTAAAGATTTGTTCCTGGGAGAAGAGAGGAACCTGAAAGCAAGCATTAACCCAACAACTGTGTATATCTCAGGAAGGCTGAGAAGCACCAGGACTGAGCAAAACGCTTGACCTTGGTGGTGAGCAGGTCTTTGGTGACCTGTGAGCCAATGGAGTGGATGCTCAAGTTCAACAGCAAGTGGACTAACAAAGATACAGGAATACTGACCGTATTTTTAGAACAAAGCTTGACAAAGTATCTGTGAAAGATAAAGATAACGTTCTGGAAATCTGGGCTGTGTGATTGCTCAAGATATAGGGAAAACTATTGATAAGTGCAGAGGCTTTTCTATGGTCACGCTATGAACATTTGAATTTAATGTATACTCTAAAGAATGAGTAATTTCCAATCCTGGAGGCTGGAGTGTAGAGAGGGGAAATGAGGAAACAGTATATTCTGGTGGTACATTTTTAACTTAGTGCTTTGCAAGTATAATAGGTTATTTCTATTCCTGTAAGGCTTCATTTGTTTTAAAATAATGCCATTATTTGGGAATAGTCTGAGTTTCTTAATATCTCAATTTCATTTTTTATACATGAGACCCCAGAAAAATACATCCCCCAAGCAGCAAAAACAAATTTTTTATCAGAACTCCCCTCTGCATAAGGTGGTAAACAACACAGTATAGAAGAACTTAATATGATCTTTATTATTTGGTGATAGTAATAAAGGAGAAGAAAAGTAAGTAATTAGGGAGAAGAAAAGTAAGAAGGGGGTGGCAGAGGGTACAGGAGGAAGAATCCACCTGCCAATTCAGGGGGTGCAGGAGATGTGGGTTTGATCCTTGGACTGGGAAGATCCCCCCTGAATTAGGAAATGGCAACCCACTCTAGTATTCTTGCCTGGAAAATTCCATGGACAGAGGAGCCAGGTGGACTATATAGTCCATGGAGTCGCAAAGAGTCAGATACTAGTGAGCAACTGAGCCCACGAGCACATGACTTTAGATAATTAATCCTTTTGAATCTCTGCTTTTTAAGTTTAACTTTTTGGCTGCACCACTCGGCATTCAAGATCTTAGTTCCCGGACCAGGGATCAATCCCATGCCCCTTGCATTGGAAGCGCAGAGTCTTAGCCACTGGACAGTCAGGGAAGTCCCTCGGCTTTGTTATTAATAAGACAGAAATAAAGTCTACCTCATGAGATCATTCAGACCTCTGCTGCTGCTGCTAAGTCACTTCAGTCGTGTCCGACTCTGTGCAACCCCACAGACAGCAGCCAACCAGGCTCCCCCGTCCCTGGAATTCTCCAGGCAAGAACACTGGAGTGGGTTGCCATTTCCTTCTCCAATGAAAGAAAGTGAAAAGTGAAAGGGAAGTCACTCAGTAGTGTCCTACCCTTAGCGACCCCATGGACTGCAGCCCACCACGCTCCTCCATCCATGGGATTTTCCAGGCAAGAGTACTGGAGTGGGGTACCATTGCCATCTCCAATTCTGACCTCTAGAGCTAGCCTTTCTTCTTTCTTCTGCACCCAAATGAATCTATAGTTGCCGATGACACAAGTTTTGATCAGATCAATGCCTTGCCATTTTTGCCTAACCTCTTGAAAGAGAAAATCATATTTTCTTCATGAGTTTTGATCAACTGTTCAAAGATGTACATTTGGGAAGTTAGAGAGAGAAGAAAAGTAAGAAGGGGCTGGCAGAGGGTGCAGGAGGAAGCAGTAAGAGGCTTTGAGATGGCTTTGACGGAAGAAAAACAGAAAAAAGTAAAAAATGTAAGCAAGAAGAACATAAGGAAACGAGAAAAAAGGTGAGATTTTCAGATATGTACTGAAATTTCAAAAAAAAGTTTCAAAGCATCAAGATGCATCAGGCAGACACCACGTGACCATCGACAGGTCTCTATCACTTGATCAGTTACAGAGCTCTCATGTGACAAAGGAAGGGTTTATATTGATTTCCAGCACTGTCATTGCCTCAAATTATACCCCCAATTTAAAATGTAATGTAGTGAAGCATGGATACAGAAGAAGTAAAAATGTCATGTAAATAACACCTGAATCATTCACCCAACTTGCCCTTGACATTTTTACTAGAATCTAAGTCACTGCTCTGCTTCCTGCTGAGGGCAGAAATCTTGATGTGCTTTGTTATTTATGTATTTCAGGTGCTTAAAACAATGCCTGGCATATGGCAAAGGCTCAATAAACACATTGTATAAAGAGTCAATATTTACGATGAGATTGCTTTATACCATCCCAGGCTTGGCATCAAACAAAATAAAGATGCATTTAAAACATGATTCCTCCCCTACAATATGGTGGAAGAAGACAGACATGTGAAAGGTCTCATAAATATGAGAAACAGCAGGACATAAACCTGTTAAGCGTAGAGATGCTGGAGCTATACTACCTCAGGATAACTCCAGGCTTGTCAGTTTCTACCTGTGGTGCCTTGGACAAGTTACTTAACCTCACTATGCCTCTGTTTTCTCATTTGTAAAGTGGGGCTATAACGCTCCTGTACATGTTGCAAGGATCACACAAATTACCCTAGGGGAAGTGTAAAATACCTGATACGAAGTGTCAAGAAGGGCAATAGAAAGTAATAATAATGATGATGATAAGGTGATGGGAGGAGACTTTGGGGGGTGATTGATATGACCCTGGCCTTGGTGGTAATAGTTTCAGGGACTGTATACTTATCCCCAAAGTCATAAGATTGTATATATCCAACATGCACAGTTTTTCCATGTTAATCATGCCTCAATAAACTGTTCATTTTTTTTTTTTTTAAGAAAGAAATGCAGCAGAGATTGAAAGCTTCCATAAGAGAGTTCAGAACAAAGAGCAAGGCATAAAGGAGGGTTGAGTCCGGGAACAGAAGTGGAGATGGTCAGGGAGAGTCAGAGAATGTGTGATCTTTGAGTCTCCTGAGGTGGGTCCGCCTTGGCCAGGCTGTCAGGATAGGGTGGCATTACACAGAACAGTGTGAACCAAGGCCTGGAGGCAAGTCCCATCAGAAGATAACAAAGGGCCACACTAAGGCCACGGTGGTGGGAATGGGATGGAGGGTGTGGTGATCAGAGATGGAGCCACTCCAGATGCCAAGCAGGCCTCAGCACTTAGTGTGCATGGGTGGGAGGGCACGTGAGAGGGGCTAGGATGAGGCTGGGGAGCAACAGGAAAGTGGGGTTATTGGGCTTTTACATTGCACTTCAATGACTTGTTCTTTAAGTCTTCTGTCAATAGCCATTTTTAGAAACAAGTGTTCATTTGGGAACTTAGTCATCTAATTTGTAAAATCACATTTTAGATGTCTATGTCCCTTTACAAAAGAAATGTGTTTTTATTATAGAAAAATTGTAAAATACCATTGGGTACTAAGAGTAAAAGAAAATTTTACCTATCGTCACATTTACACAACAGCCACCTCATTTTGCTCTTCCTTCTTTTTGTTATTTATATATTAAATAATAAAAAAATTTAATTGGAAAAAATGAGATCACATAGTGGCCCTTATTTTATGGCCTGATTTTTAAAAATTAAATGTGAACATGCTGCATGTCATTTAATACTCTTCTACAGGATCAATTTTAATGACTTTCTAGTATCTCATTATATGGATATACCATAATTCATTTTTATCTACTCCCTTATGTGAATGTTTAAGTTGTTTTCCATTGTTTTTCCTATTCCTGATCACCTCTGATGCTACACCTTTGGACACATCCTTGAGTTTCTTGTTTATTTTAATGTACTTCATCCGTACAAAAACATCAAAGTGAGGGGAGGAAAGTGAAGTAAATACACATTGTACTCTTCACAGGAATGACTCCGACCACAAATCCCTGGTCCTCTACCCCTGAAATGCCGTACACCTGCCCCATGGACAAGAGGAGATGAAAGGAGAGATGGGAGAAACCCATCCATGGTAGGGAGCATCCTGCCTAGCTAGTGATTTCAGGAATCAGCACTCTGGCCCCATCACTCTGCTACATTCCATAAAGCTTGGGCAATCAGGAGCCCTGTCAGAGCCAGAGCAGCACAAATGAGCAAGGTAGGGTGGACTTCCTGTGTCCCCATCTAAGAGACAGGCAACAGCTCAGGCTTCCTAGCAAAGCAGCCAACACACCATAGCATCCTTCCTTAGAGCTATAGCATCACACTGCAAGAGGGAAGCCCTAGGTTGGGCATTCTGTCTCTTGGACTGTCATATTCTTCTGGGGCATGCTAAGTCAGGAAGGACAATAGGAAGGGAAAAGAGAAGAAAAGATTTCAAAAATGAAAACCTCAGGCATCTGAAATGGCATGCTTCCATCCCCTAGGCCACTATGAGGATACTGGCAGAGGACAGGAGGGGAGGAGTAAGTGACTTGGCTTCTGCAGGTAGAGATGGGTGGGGATGGAGTGAATTAGGAGGGTGTCTGAAGGGTCTGAAGCTCACTCAGAAATATAGCGGTAGTATTAACCAAAATAAAGACAGAGCGCTAGTCTGCTCCTCTGCAGAGCTGAACTTCACCAAAAGAGCAGTGTCATTCCAAACACTTTTCTGAACCCTAGTGCAAGGTCTGTGCTGTGCTGCGCTTAGTTGCTCAGTCATGTCCAGCTCTTCACAACCCCATGGACTGAAGCCCGCCAAGCTCCTCTTACCATGGGGATTCTCCAGGCAAGAATCCTGCAGTGGGTTGCCATGCCCTCCTCAACACAAGGTCTACTATTTTTAATTCAAATATTTTGGTGGCTTCTTAAAATTGATTGTTATAAAAGAACATGAACTATTCTGTCTNCTTCTGCACCCAAATGAATCTATAGTTGCCGATGACACAAGTTTTGATCAGATCAATGCCTTGCCATTTTTGCCTAACCTCTTGAAAGAGAAAATCATATTTTCTTCATGAGTTTTGATCAACTGTTCAAAGATGTACATTTGGGAAGTTAGAGAGAGAAGAAAAGTAAGAAGGGGCTGGCAGAGGGTGCAGGAGGAAGCAGTAAGAGGCTTTGAGATGGCTTTGACGGAAGAAAAACAGAAAAAAGTAAAAAATGTAAGCAAGAAGAACATAAGGAAACGAGAAAAAAGGTGAGATTTTCAGATATGTACTGAAATTTCAAAAAAAAGTTTCAAAGCATCAAGATGCATCAGGCAGACACCACGTGACCATCGACAGGTCTCTATCACTTGATCAGTTACAGAGCTCTCATGTGACAAAGGAAGGGTTTATATTGATTTCCAGCACTGTCATTGCCTCAAATTATACCCCCAATTTAAAATGTAATGTAGTGAAGCATGGATACAGAAGAAGTAAAAATGTCATGTAAATAACACCTGAATCATTCACCCAACTTGCCCTTGACATTTTTACTAGAATCTAAGTCACTGCTCTGCTTCCTGCTGAGGGCAGAAATCTTGATGTGCTTTGTTATTTATGTATTTCAGGTGCTTAAAACAATGCCTGGCATATGGCAAAGGCTCAATAAACACATTGTATAAAGAGTCAATATTTACGATGAGATTGCTTTATACCATCCCAGGCTTGGCATCAAACAAAATAAAGATGCATTTAAAACATGATTCCTCCCCTACAATATGGTGGAAGAAGACAGACATGTGAAAGGTCTCATAAATATGAGAAACAGCAGGACATAAATCTGTTAAGCGTAGAGATGCTGGAGCTATACTACCTCAGGATAACTCCAGGCTTGTCAGTTTCTACCTGTGGTGCCTTGGACAAGTTACTTAACCTCACTATGCCTCTGTTTTCTCATTTGTAAAGTGGGGCTATAACGCTCCTGTACATGTTGCAAGGATCACACAAATTACCCTAGGGGAAGTGTAAAATACCTGATACGAAGTGTCAAGAAGGGCAATAGAAAGTAATAATAATGATGATGATAAGGTGATGGGAGGAGACTTTGGGGGGTGATTGATATGACCCTGGCCTTGGTGGTAATAGTTTCAGGGACTGTATACTTATCCCCAAAGTCATAAGATTGTATATATCCAACATGCACAGTTTTTCCATGTTAATCATGCCTCAATAAACTGTTCATTTTTTTTTTAAAGAAAGAAATGCAGCAGAGATTGAAAGCTTCCATAAGAGAGTTCAGAACAAAGAGCAAGGCATAAAGGAGGGTTGAGTCCGGGAACAGAAGTGGAGATGGTCAGGGAGAGTCAGAGAATGTGTGATCTTTGAGTCTCCTGAGGTGGGTCCGCCTTGGCCAGGCTGTCAGGATAGGGTGGCATTACACAGAACAGTGTGAACCAAGGCCTGGAGGCAAGTCCCATCAGAAGATAACAAAGGGCCACACTAAGGCCACGGTGGTGGGAATGGGATGGAGGGTGTGGTGATCAGAGATGGAGCCACTCCAGATGCCAAGCAGGCCTCAGCACTTAGTGTGCATGGGTGGGAGGGCACGTGAGAGGGGCTAGGATGAGGCTGGGGAGCAACAGGAAAGTGGGGTTATTGGGCTTTTACATTGCACTTCAATGACTTGTTCTTTAAGTCTTCTGTCAATAGCCATTTTTAGAAACAAGTGTTCATTTGGGAACTTAGTCATCTAATTTGTAAAATCACATTTTAGATGTCTATGTCCCTTTACAAAAGAAATGTGTTTTTATTATAGAAAAATTGTAAAATACCATTGGGTACTAAGAGTAAAAGAAAATTTTACCTATCGTCACATTTACACAACAGCCACCTCATTTCGATCTTCCTTCTTTTTGTTATTTATATATTAAATAATAAAAAAATTTAATTGGAAAAAATGAGATCACATAGTGGTCCTTATTTTATGGCCTGATTTTTAAAAATTAAATGTGAACATGCTGCATGTCATTTAATACTCTTCTACAGGATCAATTTTAATGACTTTCTAGTATCTCATTATATGGATATACCATAATTCATTTTTATCTACTCCCTTATGTGAATGTTTAAGTTGTTTTCCATTGTTTTTCCTATTCCTGATCACCTCTGATGCTACACCTTTGGACACATCCTTGAGTTTCTTGTTTATTTTAATGTACTTCATCCGTACAAAAACATCAAAGTGAGGGGAGGAAAGTGAAGTAAATACACATTGTACTCTTCACAGGAATGACTCCGACCACAAATCCCTGGTCCTCTACCCCTGAAATGCCGTACACCTGCCCCATGGACAAGAGGAGATGAAAGGAGAGATGGGAGAAACCCATCCATGGTAGGGAGCATCCTGCCTAGCTAGTGATTTCAGGAATCAGCACTCTGGCCCCATCACTCTGCTACATTCCATAAAGCTTGGGCAATCAGGAGCCCTGTCAGAGCCAGAGCAGCACAAATGAGCAAGGTAGGGTGGACTTCCTGTGTCCCCATCTAAGAGACAGGCAACAGCTCAGGCTTCCTAGCAAAGCAGCCAACACACCATAGCATCCTTCCTTAGAGCTATAGCATCACACTGCAAGAGGGAAGCCCTAGGTTGGGCATTCTGTCTCTTGGACTGTCATATTCTTCTGGGGCATGCTAAGTCAGGAAGGACAATAGGAAGGGAAAAGAGAAGAAAAGATTTCAAAAATGAAAACCTCAGGCATCTGAAATGGCATGCTTCCATCCCCTAGGCCACTATGAGGATACTGGCAGAGGACAGGAGGGGAGGAGTAAGTGACTTGGCTTCTGCAGGTAGAGATGGGTGGGGATGGAGTGAATTAGGAGGGTGTCTGAAGGGTCTGAAGCTCACTCAGAAATATAGCGGTAGTATTAACCAAAATAAAGACAGAGCGCTAGTCTGCTCCTCTGCAGAGCTGAACTTCACCAAAAGAGCAGTGTCATTCCAAACACTTTTCTGAACCCTAGTGCAAGGTCTGTGCTGTGCTGCGCTTAGTTGCTCAGTCATGTCCAGCTCTTCACAACCCCATGGACTGAAGCCCGCCAAGCTCCTCTTACCATGGGGATTCTCCAGGCAAGAATCCTGCAGTGGGTTGCCATGCCCTCCTCAACACAAGGTCTACTATTTTTAATTCAAATATTTTGGTGGCTTCTTAAAATTGATTGTTATAAAAGAACATGAACTATTCTGTCTGTGCTGCAATAGTGGGTATCTTCTAGATAAAGTCTGTTTGCTCTTTATCCATTCATTGGGTCATCGGCTCATCCATTCATCACACATTGATTAACCATTATTGATTGGGAAGCTATTCTGCAGGACACAGTGTTGCCAAGTGCTGTGCATATGGTCGTGACAAAACAAACGATCTCTGTCTTCACACAGCTCTGGGCTTGTGGAAAGAACACAGTTAACAAAGAGGCAAATAAATTATTAAGGATAAAGTATGGTGGAGAAAATAAGGAATCATCATGAGACTAATAAGAGAGACTTGCTTAGGGATGTGATAGGATGCATCTCTGAGAAGGGGCAGAGCCAGGTGGTGAGTTTTCCATCTGAGCACATAGGAAGACAGCCCACTCCCTTTGCATCTAGGCTGGATCAAGTGACACTTCTCACTTCCAGGCCTAGCCTGAATAATCCTCCACAGGTCCTCGATTTCTCACCATGGCAAAGTGGTGAAAGGTGATCCTGCAGAGGATTCCAAGAAGACCAAGGTGTCGGAGGGGCATGCGTGATAGGCTCAGTGGCCATGTGGAACTCAAAGGAGTCCCTGTTCCTTTTTTTTTTTTTTGGCGGCCCATGTGGCATGCAGGATCCTAGTTCCCCAACCAGGGATCAAAACCTGTGCCTCCTACAATGCAAGTGCAGAGTCTTAACCACTGGATTGCCAGGGAAGTCCCACGGGAGTTCCATTCTTATCACTGATTCCCACACACATCAACTACCCTGGGCTGTGACTCCAGGAACAAATAAATGTTATTGTTTTAAGCCACTGAGATCTGGAGTTGTACAAGATAGAGTGTTCTGATAACACAGGAAAGGTTACACTAAGGCCTGAAGGATGAAAAGAAACCAGCTGTAGGGGAATTTGGAGAAAGGCATTCAAGGCAGAGGAATCAACAAGAACCAAGAACCAAGCACCAGGGCAGGAAGTCTAAGGAGCTGACCAAAAGCTGGAGGTGCTGGAGTCAGAGCTGCAGAGAAGGAACAGAAGGCAAGGCTGCAGTGCAGGAGGGGCAGACGATGTAGACGCTGAGACAACGGTAAGGAGTCTGGATTTATCCTACTTCCTCTACACTTGTACAACTTCCCTGCACAGTTATCTGTATGCCACGGTGCTCAGAACATACTGTTAACTGGTTTATTTAATGACCAAAATAGCACTGAAACATATACATAATCACAGGTGAAATAGATAGCTTGTGGAAAGAAGCTATATAACACCAGGAGCTCAACTCAGTACTTTGTGATAACCTAGAGAGATGGGATGGGGTAGGGGGTGGGAGGGAAGCTCAAGAGAGAAAGGACATAAGTATTCTTATGGCTGATTCAGTGAAGCCTGGTGTGCTGTGGTTCATGGGGCTGGAAAGAGTTGGACACGACTTAGCAACTGAACAACAACAACAAATGACTGATTCACGTTATTATGTGGCAAAAACCAACATAACATTGTAAAGCAATTATCCTCTATTAAAAATAAATTTTAAAAAGTAAATGAACAAAATCCAGAAAAATACTGCACTAAATGCATTAGTTTCTCATTGATGCTATAACAAATTGCCACAAACTTGATGGCTTAAAAAAACACAAATTTATTACCTTATAGTTCTGGAGGCCAGAAGTTCAAAATATAGGTCTCCTGGGCCAAAATAAAGGTTTTAGCTGGGCTTGGCCTCTTCTGGAGTCTCTAGAGAAAAATCGTTTTCTTTCCTCTTCCAGCTTCAAGAAACTGTCTGCATTCTTTGGCTCTGGCCCCTTCCTCTATCTTTATAACAGCATAGCATCCTCAAATCTCTCTCTGACTCGACCCTCCAACTTCTCTCACTTAAAAGGACTGCTGTGATAATATCGGGCCACCCTGATAATTCAGGATAATCTTCCTTCTCAAGGTCAGTTGATCAGCAGCCCTAATTCCGTCTTCAATCTTACTTCCCCCTTGCCATGAAACAGCACAGTCAGAGGTTCTAGGGGTTAGAACAAAGATATCTGGGGGAGAGCTGTTATTCTGTCCACCACATTAGCAACAACACTAGTTGTAAACTGAGGCTGACTAAACCATAGTTACCAACCTTGTAAATCAAAGGTTGGCATTATTTCATTTTTTTTTTCAGTCTGAATGTTTCCAAAGAGATTATTTCCAAAGCAAATCAAATTTATTATATAATTATATACAGATAGGACTTCCCTGGTGGCTCAGACGGTAAAGCGTGTGTCTACAATGCAGGAGACCTGGGTTCGATCCCTGGGTCGGGAAGATCCCCTGGAGAAGGAAATGGCAATCCACTCCAGTACTATTGCCTGGAGAATCCCATGGATGGAGGCTACAGACCATGGGGTCGCAAAGAGTCAGACACGACTGAGCGACTTTACTTTCGCTCACTTTCTTTTATGTACAGATAACAATTTCCATTTAGATTTTTAAATTAGACTTTTCAAAATGTATATAGCAGGTTGTAGAACTCTAAAAAACATTAAAAATGATCATGAGTTGGGGGCCATTAGAATTATAGAAAACTAGGCTTTTAAAATATCAACTTCCTAGGTCTGTTCAAAGGATTTAGCTGAAGAGGAAACAATGAACATTGATAGGATGGATGTGTTTACATCCCTCTCCTATTGTCGGCCAAATGTTGACTTGGGGCAGCTCCCTTGAAAATGGCATCACACTGAAATTATATTCTTAACACTAAAATGGCTTGGACATCACACTTCATACCTCTGGAGGATATGCTTGTTATTGTGCTAGAGGACAGAAAGTTCTGGGAAGTCTGCAGAATCCAAATCACCCAAAACAGATACCCCTTGAGCTCACCTGATTATATTATCATGTCATCCCCTAAAGATGCTAACAAAGCTACGGAGACAGGAGGGAGTCTGCAGCAATTCTAACCTGTTGGTTATCCTGAATTAAGTGGTCTGCTCAACATTGAAATAATAAACAAAGCGTTTGAAAAATCACCTTGGACACTATGTTATGGACCTCTGTTTGCTTTCAGAGGGTGAATTTGTCACAGGTCAAAGATACAGCAGTTCATGAAACAATTGCTGCACCATTTGTCCTTTCTTGTAACTCTCCATATCTCCTTTTCCTGCTATGTACCTGCACTGATGTAAACCTTCTTGGCTATCAGCACTCTCATTAGTGATAGATCATAGAGGGACTTTGACTTCCCATCACTATTCCTCATTCTACACTTTTTGCTTTGTGGATCCACCTCATTGTTTATTAAACAAGCTACTTAATCTGAACATTCTTCTTTCTTTTACATGATGCCAGTCCTTCCATTTTCAGGAGATGCTAATAATTAACTTCTCAGGAAATGTTTACACTGACTACAATTTTTAAGCTTGAAACACCCTCCCAGGAAACTGACAGAGCAATACGATGCTTTCAGATCTGTTTAATATGCTGCTAGTTTAGGGACTAAAGATTTCTTGGCTCACACTGTGTGTTACTTAATCAATGAACATACCAGCTTCCAGACAAAAATCCTACCTCACAACGGGATTAAAAGCAAATCACAATACTGGGAACATTCTGAGATATTTGCTTGACAGTCATTCTGCATTTTCCCCTCCTAGATGCGAGCATTCTAGACATGAAACACAGAAATCTAACATGTAGAAAAGATTCAAATAAGTATGTGACTAAAAAGCTGTGGCGAGGGTCGGGGGGAGGGGGTTCAAAGAAGAGGGGAAAAAAGAGAAAGGGAGACAAAGAGAGAGAGATTGAGATGGAGAGAGAAAGAGAGGGAGAGGGGAAGAAGAAGGGGGAGAGTGAGAGAGGGAGAGGGAGAGGGAGAGAGGGAGGGGCCAGAGAGAGGGGGGAGAGAGAGGGGAGATCTAGAGAGAGAGGGGAAGGGAATTAGAAGAGGAGGAGGAGCGGGAAGAAGAAGGAGAGGGAGAGAAGGCAAAGAGATCCATACCGCGTGGGTGTGCTTTTGTATTCAGAAGAATAAAACGTGGGTTTGCAGAGTTACTTTCTGGGCAGCCCATGTGCATTTTTTCTACACAAGTAAACTTTATCAGACTTTGCATTCTGTTCAATGTAAACCAAATAGCTAAGTCTACAATTGCTTTGATTACTTCATCTCTAAAAATTATCCCGCTATTGACTCAATTTTTCATTTTATTATGTCTCTTAAGCTATGACAGATGCAAATTTTTCTTACAAATCACAAGCTTTGTAATAAATCAGAGTAAATGTCAAAACTAAAAAAAAAAGTTATCTGTGTTAGGGAAGAACTAAACCCATCGAAATGCTGGGTGATGAATAATTATTTTATGATTTTTAGCATGTAGAATATGAACAGCAGATAAAGGAATGGGAATGTGCTTTCTATGTAATTTCTAGCCCAGCATCTAACAGGGCTGCCTGACATACTAAGAACTTAAAGATATTTGTTGGCTACGGACATTGTATATCTCTGAAACCTTAATATATGTAAGTCCGATTTTGAACAAGCAAAATTCATGGGCTATAAGCAACATTATTTTTCTCTCCCATTGTTCAAACTTTAAATTTATCCTGGTAAAGTTAACTCTTCCCTGTCCTGAAAGATATTTAGGGCAAATCCCATGTCTTTCAGATGCTTTTTGGATAATAAGAAGTGTCAGGAACTCAACTTTCATAACACAAAGTGAAATTATTAATGTGTTTAGTCCAGTGTCGAAGAATAGCAACTCACTCCAGTATATTGCCTAAAGAATTTCATGGACAGTGGAGCCTGGTGGGCTACAGTCCATGAGACTGCAAAGAGTCAGACATGACTGAGTGACTAATACTTACTTTCTTACTCAGTCCAGTGTAATAAAATAAAACAAAACAAAGAATATTCTTCTGGAGTGACTTCGTGGGTTCCCCCACAGTCAAGGAGGATCTCACACCTGAGGTATCCTGCATGCAGACAAGTGCTTCAGGGCTTCTTCCTCAGCCGCCAAAATCCATCCAGAGGCTCCCCTCCCTTGGGTGTGGATCAGGCCTCTTGTTCACTGTGTCCCCCCAAATGTGGAGGACACTTATTAAACCCTGCAAGAGGTCCAGTGGAAGCTGCTATTTCTGTGCATGAAGAAAGAGGCAAGCACACTTCATGCCTTTTTTGGAAGTGGTGATATTTGGAGCACAGCACATGGTTTGCTCCAAAATGCTAACTCTCTATCTTGTTACACTGTCAGTGGAGAAGGGGTCAGGGGTCACAAAACCAGAGTGTGTGTGTCCTTCCCAAATTTTGAAATGGCAGATTTATTCTATTGGGTACCCAGCCAACACTGAAATTAAAATAGTTCCATTTTCACATAACACTATATAAGAATATTCCATTTTATCCTAAAATATGAACATCTAGATTTCCAAAGCAGCTTAAGCAAGACAGTTACTGTTCACTTGATCACATTTTACAATTTTTAATGCAATTGGGTTATGAGGTATCATCTCTCTCTATAATTACAGCTTGGCTAAGACTCTCTGAATATGTTTATCCATTTGCTCCCTCAGTCATTTTTGGTTTCTTAACTCTCAGCTACACTTCACATCCTATAAATCTCTTGGGGATACCAAAGGATCAGGTTTAGTCATCTGCAAATTTGGTTTGGTTCACTAATTTATGTCCTCTGCTCTCCCTGAACCTCTATTAAACCGTGGAGTTGAAACATTAGAGTCAGGAGAATATTGGGAAGCATGCACCCAGTGGCTCTGTGTGTGTGTGTCCTGTGTTTTGCCTTGGTACTCAGTGACCCTTGTTCATTCAGTCAGCTACAACCACTGTTTTCATTACTTTAGAGAGAAGGGATGGCATAGCACAATGGCAGAAAACAAAGCCATCGATAACCTTTTGTTTCTAAACCCTGGGTCCCGGCATGGGCTAAAGATTTGGAAAGATGGTGTCAAGTAGGCAATGGCTCCGATAAAGTCTCATGGACTCGGGAAGCTAGCAGACCAGTAGAGGTTGGTAGAAAGGTATTAGAGGCTGGCGTGGGGTGGGGGTGCCCTGGGAAGCAACCCTAATCCCCAACCACCTTCAGGCAGAGCCCTGAGAGGAGTGGATAAAGGAACCCTCAGGAAGGGCTGGGGAATATGAGGGCAGGGAGCACTACCCCACCTGTCCCGGTAGATTGAAGGAAGAGGGAGAAGAGCCACATGGAGATGTCTGCATGGTGTGCCTGGGCAGATAACTGAGGCAGCCCCAGGTCGGTCCTGAAGCCCCTACACATCATGGGTGAATGAGTCCTTGGGGCCCCAGAGGGATAATGTACGTGGAGGCAAGCCTGGCACAGACGGCCAAGAATGAGAAAAATGAAAAGAACGATCTCTATGAATGAAGTGTGTCATGAAAGTAACTGACAGAGAGGCAGACCTTAAGCCACCTTGCTGTGGAGCATATAGGTGAACACATCAACAGCTCTAAGGAAAGGTTGCCTGGAAACAGAGGTCAGTGTCAACCAGGAAACAGAGGTCGACATCAACATATGATGGCGAGGAGATGCACTTCCCCTTGGGGAGCAGAGGCAAAGCCAGAGGACCCCCGAGGAAGGGCCAACCATCAGGGCTGGAAGACCACAGCCCTAAGGACACCCAGCTGGTTCCAGAT
The DNA here is from genome assembly GCA_006410875.1 of Neotragus pygmaeus. Classification (NCBI taxonomy): domain Eukaryota; kingdom Metazoa; phylum Chordata; class Mammalia; order Artiodactyla; family Bovidae; genus Neotragus; species Neotragus pygmaeus. Next base: position 818,603 of record SJYV01056248.1, on the reverse strand, counting down.
TGGCCGCTGCTGCTGTCCTTTTCTAGACAGTTTCTACAGAACTACAGTTTAGCAGAGAGTTCTTGTGGATTTTTAGGGGGATTAAATATACATAACATATTCACCATCTTTACAGAAAAAGTGAAAAAGTGTATAGTTCAGTGATACCAAGTAAATTCATATTGCCATGCAACCATCCATCTCCAGAACTTTTTCATCTTCCCAAACTAAAACTCTGCCCAATAAACACTAACTTCCCTTTCCCCACTTTCTCTGGCCACTGGCAATCATCTTTATACTTTCCGTCTCTATGAATTTGACCGCTCTAGGTACTTATATGAGTGGAATCATGCAGTATTTGTCTTTTTTGTGTCTGGGTTATTTCACTTAGCATAACGTCTTCAAGATTCATCCACGTTGTAGTAGGTGTCAGAATTCCACCCTTTGTAAAGGTGCATAATGTTCCATTTTGTGTATTTATTCACTCACTGATACTAGGCTGCTTCTGCTTTTTGGATAGTATGAATAATGCTGCTATAAACACTGGCATACAAATAACTTGTTCAAATCCTTCCTTTCAAGTCTTTTGGATAACAGAGTAATTTTAAAAAACATTCTTTAGAAGAAAACTAGGAACTTCTAGAAAAGCCTAAAACAGTTAAATTTATCTCTTTTTAAGGATTTAAAAGGAAGCTATTGTTAGGGTTTTACAGAGCTGGCATTATAAAAGCTTTTGTTATTATAAGCCTTTTAAGAAAAAAAAAATCACAAATAACTTCTAGACTCTATTTATTAGGAGACTACAAATGACAGTAATCAAAATAATTAGCAAATGTAACTCTCGCCATTTGTATGTTTAATAAAAAATTACAGCTTTAATTTTCCAAAGCTAACAGAAAAAGAAAATATACTCATTAAGTTTCTTAGAGTATTTATGTGATGGCTACTTCATACGTATATAAACAACCATTTTTTAAAATATTGCACAGGCTAAAATGTAGCTCTAGGGGATATCATGCTTTATGTGATACGCTTGTTCCTGTGTTTTATCAAACACCTACAAATAAAACTGTAAAATTTACTCACTTCTGTTCCAGGATCATATGATAAATTTCTTAGGAACTTCCTTTCGAAAACCTTTTCTAAGGAAAACAATAAGTTTATTCGTGGACGATTAAATAGACGAATTCTCAAAGAACAAAACCACAAAAACTTTTCCTCTTTAAGAAGTTCGGACTTTTTACTTAGTGACGAGAGAAAAAATAATTGAGATGGTCAAACTGAGTAGCATAATAAAACAGCCGAGTTTCATGTTACGACATAGAAACCGATAAAAACTCGTACGAATTTTCATCTTTTATCGTAGTGTGCTTTAACTCTTTCTTACACTTTCCCGTTATAAAAGAGTTCCAACAGATGAGTCTTTGGTCACGGATTCCTGGTCCTTCTATGGTGTGCAAGATTACTTGGAGGACTGGGGAGGAGGGTGCAGGAGAGTGGTCAAGTGGAAACAAAGAGTATAAAGTAGGTACCAGGCAAGGACAGAGAGGAGGTGCGTCCCATAAAGAACGGAGTGGGAGGAGAGACAAGAGAGACTTTACAGGAGCAAGCTCTGTAGTAGTTCAAAACAAACTACATAACGAAGGTCAGAGAGACTAGTGACGAGTGGTGACGGAGATAGGACTTCAGGTATGAGGAGGTAGATTGTACATTCCGGAAGACATCCTTAGACTCGGGATAGAAAAAAGGATTAGATTGAACACGAGAACAAGGAGACCACGGGTCTCAAGGTCACTTTAGATGAGGGTGACCCAGGGAGACATAAGAACGGAGACTCAACAGTGAAGTAAATCTGTGACTACGAGAGTAGACACGAGAGTATTTCTCAATAATTAAACAGAGAATTTTACGAACAGTGAAAGACAGGGTCCATAGTCAATAAACACAGATATCGAGTCAGAAGACGGAGAATGGATTTTTCTGGTTACTTTTATGTCCTTAATAGTAGGGATATAAGGCAGGATCAATAACCCTGCTTCATAACTGCATTACTCATAAAAAGTTAGCATTTTGAGTTATATGCAATATAATAAAATTGTACACTAAACATATTTTGTGGTTTCTAGGTCCATCATCTTTTGTTTCAAGACTTCTGGAAGAGGTGACATCTCCATCTTTATTTAACATATGAGCAAAATGAAGCAAAGGGCCAGCAAGAGGAAAAACCTGTATTGGGTGAACAGGAATTTGTGAAAGTGCTAGAAAAACATAAAGCACTTGGAAAAATGAAGTTCAACCTGTGGACTGTGGGCCCTTTGATATGGTCTCCAGACAGCACTACCTATGAGCTCAGGAATGTCCTGACTTACGTGGATCAATACAAACACGCATGCTCTACAAGATGACAGATGAAATGAAGAGATCTACAAGACGACAGATGAAATGTCATGCTCTCTCATGACAACAGAAATCACCACGGATCACTAGAGTAAGTAAGGTTCTTTAGGACACACTCCCCTTCTTAATCCAGAGGAGTCAGTAATTGGCCATTTCCTGGATTTACCTTGCTCCCAAGCACAAATTTCGCCTCCAGCCAGGATCCATTAGGTAACTTGGGGCACAAAATCAGGCTGGTGGCAAAGTGTTGCAAGGAGTGTTTACCTGTTATAAGTTACTCTGCACCCCTACAAGGCAATTCATAAAACATTCATTAAATATCTGATTTCCATTATGCCTCTTGGATTGTTAAACTCATTTGGACCACTTCATTTCTCTTGTCCCTCACTTTTTTAATGGAGTGTATGTAAGTCATTAGATAAATACTACTTTTAAATAAGTATACAAAGGAGAGGGACCCAGCCCTGTAGCATGCAAATACTGGCAGGCCAGAGCTATCAGAGTCTGTTAGGCAAATGCTCTCTTGGAAGTACGTTTCATCCCAGCTGGAGTGCCCAGCAGCTGGCTGTTGTTTTCTTTACTCCACAGCACTCGGCAAAATTCAAGTTATTTACTCAGCATCATCGGACTCCTTACAAATAGAGCATTTTAGCTTATGCTTAATAAAATACACTTGATATAACTAGATTTTTTTAAGGTGATGAAATAGGAATACTCTTTCCTTTTTTTTGGAGTGATCCTAGTTGTGGGTTTCTCAGTGCTAACATATGTTTTTTTTCAACATGGATGATTTCCAGCACATGGTGCCCACAGACAGCCCAGCCAAGATCAAGCTGACCTTCCCTCCTCTGGGACCCAATGCCCAATGTCTCAGACATCAGTGAGGCTCCCACAAGACCCTGCTGGCTTGCGGCCCTTGTCTAATTTGCCTAATTCTTTCTGCTGGCACAGGCAGCAGTGCCACTGAGGCCAGGTCTGCATGACTCAGTGTTCTGCTTCTCAGGCGCTCCCTTCTTCCGGCCTTACTCACAAAATATCAGGAAAGGAGGTAGGAAGGTAGACTCAATGACCTTGGGATTCACCTGTGTCACCAGGTGAAAGTATTGATAGAAAAGGTGTCATGTGTGTTAGTTGCTTAGTCATGTCCGACTCTTTGCAACCCCATGACTGTAGCCTACAGGTTCCTCTGTCCATGGAATTCTTCAGGCAAGAAAATTGGAATGGGTTGCCATTCCCTCCTCCAGGGGATCTTCCCAACTCAGGGATCAAATCCGAGTCTCCTGCATTGTAGGCAGATTCCCTACCATCTGAGCCACCAGGGAAGCCCAAGAGAAGCCTCAATAGCCCTCAATAACCATGACTGGTTTTGCCTTCCTTTCTTGAATTCTGAGATTGGCATTTGTGTCGATTCTGATTGAAGAACTGGCCTGGTGTCAGTGTAGTATCATGCTTAGAACACCGGACTAGCATTTCTGAGAAGCAGTGAGGCTGAAATTTAACTCTGCCTTGCAGGACATTCTTCTGTAAGTTGTTTAACCTGTTTCTTCCTTTGCCAACAGAACAGCCTCTATCTGTGGACACATTCAAGGGCCTGGGGTCACGCCCATGGTGCTGGGCGAGATGCAGTTAAGCCCTGGCCTAAGCAGGAGGCCTTCATGTGGTGAAAAGGGCTTTTCTTCAGAATGTCTAAATAGACACAAAGCAAGAGGAAAAGGAAAATAACCAGTAGGGGGGAATTTATAAGAATGACATTTATCTATTGTGTCCATTTTATCACATTTCTGATTATATTGAATGTTTTCACTGTCCAGGGCATTTTGTGTGTGTTGGAAACTCCAGAGAAGTAAAATATAATCCCTGCCTTCAATGTGCTTATATTTGGTGTGTATTTCTCTGTGTGTGCGTGTGCTATACCTATGTACGTGTATGTATATCTATGCCTGAGGATGTGTGTGTCTATGCGTGTTTGTGTGTGTCTGTGTGTATCTGTGTATCTGTTCAGAGCATAACTGAGGCACATTGTGGCTTGCTGCTCTAAGGAACACAGTCCACAGGGGGAGTCCGTGCTGGCAGGAAGGGATCTGGAAAAGCTACCCAGACAAGCCTGGTTTGTTCGGGGCCTTGACAGGAAAGGAGCTTCAGTAAGCAGAAACAGAGGAGAAGGGATCTTTGAAGAAAGAAAGAAATACTTGAGAAAAGGCAGAGAGAGGGGATTATACAGGCATGTGCCACGCGCCCATGTGAGTGGGGAAGAGGAACTAAATGGGAAGGCCCGACCTAGGCAGGAGGCATCAGAGACAGGCAGGCAGCTGTATTTTCGGCAGTCTCTTAACCTGCACTTAGACTATGCTTCTGAAGCAAAATGAGGCTCATTAAGGCCAGTTCTCAGCCGCTTCTCTCTGATCCTGCCCCTGTCATTCAATTTGGCCCCCAAATGGCACCTTCTTATGTTTACAAGACAGACTTTAAAAATATACTTGGAATGTAATGTTCTGAGGAAGTGTTTCTATGTATACAGAAAGGCTGGCAAAATAAGAAAGGCATTCCATCTCCCAAAACAGCCTTGTTTTTCCCAAACCATATAACTCAAAGAAAACTAGGAATCTGAAACTCCTATTAATGTAAGCTATGAGATCCAAGTGGTTCTACTGAAGTATTTCTCCAAGTACATTACTAATTTACCAAGTACAGTTTTATCATTCATTCAACAAACATTTCTCGGGCACCTCTCAAGCAGGTGACTTCCCAGGCATTGGGAATGTGGTGGAGAACACAATAGATAGCCAGTCCCCCACAGAGCTTATAGTCCAGTGGGTGGAGACAGACAATAGTGAAGCAAGTACATAAAATAGTGCACGAGATGATATGGGCTGTGGAGAAAAGGGCCTGGGGAACACTGGGGACATTCGAGCCAATGCCCGAAGGAGGAGAAAAGCAGAAACTCACGCAGGTACGGCAGAGCATCTGTGGCAGAAGGAACAGCAAGTGCAAAGGCCCTGAAACACACCTCACATGGCTGAGGGATCATAAACAGGCCGGTGCGCCTGGAGCCGAGTGATGGTAGTAACATTGAGCCCCGAGGAAAGCGAGCCGTCAGTAGTCCGGAGCAGGGAGGTGACTAGCAGAGTGGGGACTGTGGGAGCCAGGAGGAGAAACACGATTCACGAGAGAGGAAGTGAGCAATCAATATTAACAAGTGCGGCTCAGTGGTTGGGTCAAGTGAGGACGGAGAGTGGACTCTTGGAGTTAATGCTGTGGGCTGTTGGTAACCCTGATTAGAAGGTGATAGGTGGAGGGATGGGGGCAAAAGCCTGACTTCAAGGAATTCAAGGGTCAGTGGGAGGGAAAGACTGGACAACAGAGCAGTTACTGAGAAGGGAGTAGAGAAATGGAGTGATCACTGGAGGAGGAAAGGAAAGAAAGGCTTTTTTTGTTTAAATAAGGAACGCATACAGTGCAATAGCAAAAAGGCAAATAATCTGATTTAAATATGGGAGCAAAGGACCTGAGAAGACGTTTTTCCAAATCAGAGATGCAAATGGCTAGCAGGTAAATGAAATGACACAGTCCTCCACATCACTGATCACCGGGGAAACACAAGTCAAAGCCACAGTGAAATATCACCTCACACCTGTCAGAGTGGCTATTATCAAAAAGACACAAGGACAGGTGTCAGGGAGGATGTGGAGGAAAAGGACTCGTTGTGCACTGTTGGTGGGAATGTGAACTGGTACAGCCATGATGGAAAACAGTATGGACGTTCCTCAAAAAGTTAAAAATTAAATCACCACAGGATTCAGCAATCCTACTTCTGGGTATATATCTGAAGGATATGAAATCAGTATCTTGAAGAGATATCTGCACTCCCATGTTCACTGCATTATTCACATAGTCACAAGAGAGGAAAAATGGAAGAGCCCCTCAGGGATGAAAGAATAAAGAAAATGTGAGATATATATGCATATATATATGATACAATATTGTTCAGTCACATAAAAGGAAATCCTGCCACTCTTAACAACGTGAATGAAACATTAAGGAGTTATGTTAAGTGAAATAAGTCAGACAGAGAAATAAAAATACTACATGATGCTATTTCTATGTGGAATCTAAAAGAGCCAAATTCCTAGAAACATGCACAGCATGGTGACTACAGTTATAGCACTGTATTACATACCTGAAATTTGCTAAGAGAGTAGATCTTAAATGTCCTCACCACACACCAAAAAAGGTAACTATTTGAGAGTGAGAGATGCGTCAGCTAGCATTTTTGTGGTCATCATTTCATGATATATATGCATATCTAACCATCACATGGTATGCCGAAAAGTTACACAACATTCTTTGTCAATTATGGCTAAATAAAGTTGGTGGGGAAGGGGATAAAGAAAAGAAAGAGAGAGGGAGGGAGGGAGAGAGAAAGAAAGAGAAAGGTTGTTTTTGTTTGATTGATCACTTTTTTGGTCCTATTTTTTAAATGAGAGCAATAACAGGCTGTTAGGAATGAATCAGTAAAGGGAAACACAGGCGATGCTGAAGAGAGAAGGGGGACTTGTCAGAAGGAGCAGGGGGAGTGGGTGGGAGAGGACAGAGCCTAGTGAACAAGAGCATGACAGGCAGCAACAGGCACAACCTCTGGTCTGGAAGAGAAGAGAATTGCAGAGGAGCCGGCACCAAGGTTTGGGTGCAGATGAGCACCAGGGGCTTATGCAGATCCTCTCCAGCCAGCTGTGTCATTTTCTCAGTGGAACAGCTGGGGGGCAGATGGGGGCTATGGTCAGAGAGGAAGACTAGGGAGAGCCATGCAGGGGCTGAGGTGCTCACCCTGAGAGAGGCGGGGCTGCAACATGATCTGACTCACATTTTAGGAGCTCCTCTGGCTTCTGGGAGCAGAACAAGGGGAGGCAAAGGTGGCAGTGGAGAAGCCGGTTGGGTGGTTATTAAAAGGATAGAGATGAGATGTTCATGGGTGTTTTAAAAGTAGACCAGGGACTCCCCCAGCAGTCCAGTGGTTAACACTTTGCCTTCCAAAGCAGAAGGTGCCGGTTCAACCCCTGGTCCTGAGTCAGAGAACTAAGGTCCCCACATGCCTTGGGGTGAGGCCAAAACTTAAAAATAGAACAGAGTTGTACAATTAAAGTGAGAACATGATAAGCTTCTGAATGTGTTTGAATTTCGGTAGATATGGATGAGTTAATGAACTCCAGGGTGTTTTACTCTTTTCCTCCCAAACCTCATAGCTCAGATGGTGAAGAATCTGCCTGCAGTGCAGGAGATCCAAGTTTGATCCCTGGGTCAGGAAGATCCCCTGGAGAAGGAAATGGCAACCCACTCCAGGATCCTTGCCTGGAAAATCCCATGGACAGAAGAGCCTGGTGGGCTGCAGTCCCTGGGGTTGCAAAGAATCGGGCACAACTGGGCGACTAACACTAACTCCCAAACCAATACAACAAAACCAAGAGAGGTTATTACAGCATTTAAACCAAAAATCAGTAACATGTCAGCTGCTTTTACTGACAACAATCCAGTTTTTAACTCACAAAGACTATTCCAGAACAATATCAATAAGTGACTCCAGTACATACATAAAAATCCATTGGCATTGTAAAGCATTATAGAAATTGAGGCTGTAGTTAAAAGCAAGGCATCTGTGTCTGTTCCAATAAGCCAATTGTCAAGAGTGAATCAATAAATCACAGAATTAGTGTGGAAAAATATTTCAGGCTTTCCAAGATCAAAGAATGGATAGTAAAATATTAACTTGATGTCCTTTTAACTTTCTTTTCTCAATATTTATTAGTGTTTGACCTCCCTTGAAATGAGAGTTCCATTATAAGCTCTTTTGATAAATGGATTGTGAAGTTACTCAAAGCTCTCCATTCTCACTAAGTATTTTCTATTCTCCACTGAAACACTATTAGTCTGCATTTTACAGTAATTTTCCACAATTACCCTTTCTCTTCCTCTTCTGCCACTTATAACTACAGCTACAGATAATCTCACAGATAAAGTTGGAACGTACAAATTTGCATTGCAAGGTGAAAGTGTCATTATAAAAACATCCACTCCTGGTCATTCATGAGGCCTATTTTAAATATATTTCCTCTAATATAGGGCTTGGAACAATGAAAATATATGAGGAACCCAGTCCCCTTCCCTTCAAATTTGTAACAGGAAATAATTCACATAAAACCGTAGAGAGAGTAAAGAGCAGAAAACCCTTTTCACTTCTTTCCTTGACTCAGGTTTTGTTTGAGAAATATTAATTGCTAGCTTTTGTTGTCACTCAGATGCTCTGTGCTATCCTAACACATACTGATTCAATGGACATGAGTTTGAGCAAACTCTGGGAGATACTGAAGGACACGGAAGCCTGGCATGCTGCAGTCCATGGGTTGCAAAGAATCAGACAAGATTTAATGACTGAGCAACAACAACAAAGGGCATATAAGATAGATTCCTAGAAGACTCACAGTGGTTTCTGAAACAAAATCACAGGATGCAGAAAAAAAATTTATGGTTATCAGGGTGGAAATGGGGGGGGGATAATAAATTGGGAGATTAGGATTGACATATACATACTCCTATATTTAAAATAGATAACTAATAAGGACCTACACTGTAGCAGAGGGAACTGTTCTCAGTACTCTAATGACCTATATGGGGAAAGAATCTAAAAAACAGTGAATATATGTACATGTATAACTGATTCACTTTGTTGTACAGCAGAAACTAACACATTATAAATCAACTACACTGCAATAAAAATTTAAAAAAAGAATTGTGGTGGGTTTTTACCACTAACCTTCTAGAATTTAATACTAAATAAACAATTAAAGATGCAATAACATTTAGCTGCAAGGATGTTCATCATGGCATGATTTATTAGAAAGAAAAACTGTTACTAAATGTGTAACAATAGGTGACTGGTTAAAAAAAAGTCCCATCCATGCAACTGAACTCTTAAGAGTCACTAAAAATGATTTCAAGTACTTAAAGATGTGGAAATATGTTCATGGTGGATTTTGAAATAAAATTAATATGGATGGTCTGATCATAGTTTTGTTAAAAGAAAATACATTTTTACATGTATATATGCATATGGAAGGAGATTAGAGGCATAAACATCAGAAGAGTTATGTGATTATTTCTAAATGAAGGATTTTCAGGGAGGTTTTTTTTTTTTGCTCATCTGTGCTTTGTTCTAATTTTCCCGTAAGTATCCTTCTGTTACTTGTGTAATTGGAAACCTGTCAGTGAAAGCGACTAAACATTATGCATGGTGGTACTCCAGACTTACAAGAAGGCTGCCTGGCCAAAGGCCCCCCTGTGGCTCCTGACCTCACTTGGTTTCTAGACATGTGGTTGAGGCAGTGCTTAAGCCCTAATGTGGCCTGGTAATGGCCTTCTTCCATGGATCTGTGACAATCTGCTCAGCAATCAAGCCGACTGGATTCTTCAGGCACCAACTGCCAGAAAATGAGGAGTGCAGCAGAGATTCAAAGACCCACAGAACCACAGAGAAGGAGGCTTTAACCATAAGCTTCAATTGGGATGCGTCATAATGTCGGTCACCTTTGCAACAAAGCAACAAAATACAGCCAGAGTATGGGAGAGGGAGGGTAGGAGGCAAGCAAAGCCCCAGGAAGAAAATAAGAACCCAGCATACACTTGGTTAAACAGACCTCATGCTATAAAATAGCACAAGCAAAGTTAGGGAAATTCTGGCTAATTTCAGGAACAAGATTCAATACACGGCCCAAGCAGTTTCCAAAGATTCCTTTAAATTAAGAATGAAGTCTCCAAAGACCTAAATCCTGATATCTTGAACTTCAAACAAACTGCTATAAAAGCAACACTAAAAACATCAAACAGAAAGTGGATTAAGTGCATGCTCCATCTGTAAGAGCTTGCTTAAGACAAACTCAATTACTTGTTCCAAAATGAGATACAGGTTTGTTTGGATAGGCTTGTCCTGATAAATGAGAATGACAGATCTAAGGGGAGAAAGCTTCAGTTCTCTTTCTCAGTCATACTCCAAACCAAACCTCCAGGTAAATGTACCAAGTGGTAGCTATGCTTTGCAAAGCAAAATAAGACCACATCTAAGGAAAGCCAAGCCCAGGAGTGACTTTTATCTTCTGTGCCGTCTATTTGAACATAGAAAGCATGGGGGCATACCTGCCCCCAGAAATAGTGAGCTTTTCCCCTCGGGATACTGTTTATTCCAAATAAGCATCTTCTCTCTGCCACCCGCCCCCCCTGTTCAGTTCTAGAATTTGCTCTTATGCGAGTTTGGCCTGGTTTTCGGTTCTGAGCAGAGGGCACAGGCATGTGTGCCTTGTTCTACTGTTAGTGCGCTCATGCCTACCCTCAGTCATGCTGGCCTTTGTGAGGTTGCCAGCATCCCCCTCTCGGAGACATCTGTTGCCGTGCTGAAACCAAGAAGCCTCAGAAGCACGTGACGGGGCTGCGTGGCATCAGAGAGTGCCACCTCCAACAAGAGGCGTCTGTCCACCTCGCCTCTCCCCTGCCACTTCCTCCTCTAGCCCGGGCCTCAACAAGTGGTCGAGCCTCACACAAGCTGTCAGGGACAGATGCTATGTGAAAAGAGGAAATTGGACTCAAAGATGCTACAGCTTTTTTAATTAAGTCCAACCTAAAAGCCAAATAGTGAGGCATGAAATGAATACTTGCAAATAAGCGCCACATTTCAAGAACAAATGCATTGGTGTGAGCTAGTATGCAACTTAGGGGCTTGCTCAAATGTCTCATTGTTCCTCATTCAACGCCTCTTATGGTATTTTCCCTTCTGTGGTGGAAAACGCATTTTGCATTGGTACATCGGTATCCTGAGCCTTCTTTTGTTGTTTCCTTCCTCCGCTGTCCCTGGGCTAGCTGAGCTGGCAGGAGCTAGTGTGTCCACATGCAGCCAAACGCTTGCATCTATTCATCACTCGCCTCCCCACTCCACAAACATCCACCGAGTGCCCGTGACACGTCAGGCCTGGCTTTACAGTCTAAGAAAAAGGAAGGCTAACACAGTTCTGGCTTCCCTCTTCCCAGCTCCCTCCGCTAATTCTCCTCATCTGCTTTGTCTGCATGTCTTGGTCTCCATTTTCTCTAGTTTACTACTTGTTTGCTATTCTGGGTACCTTATTGTTCCTCTCTGTGTGCCGCCTGCTCATTAAAGCAGACCAGAGGCCCAGGGCCTCGGCTCCAATTCTCAGCCTAAATGGCCAAGATCCTGCTTGATTACCACGGATGCGCAGGGCTCAGGGAAATGACCACATGTATTTTTAGACAGAAGAAATTAGGGAAAAAACAAGACAAGACGAAACAAAACCCCTCAAAACCAGATGAATAAATCTTAAACTATATACTACCAATTCTAAGGTAGCTATCACAAAATACAGAGTGGGTCTCATTAAGATTGACTGTTTTTCTCATTTCCTTTTCATCATTTCAATGACAATTAAATCTAATATTTAAGATGCTTAAGAAAGTTTTCATACATGTCAAAATCAATAAGGAAGGAATCTCAGGCATCACCTTGCCTATTTTACAGGCTAGGAAGCTGAGGAGAATAATGTGTCCAAGACCACGGAGCCAGGTAGGTGCTGAAGACAAGGTAAATCCCCAGGTTTTCTGATTTGTTCTCCATTCCCCCCACCCATGGCCCCAGCCAACTATCTTCTTACACATTCAGAGCATTCTTTTATATCAATATTTTAAAATATTTCATGAATTGGGGATAAAGAAGGTAGAGCATACTCTTGCTGTGAAAAATCTGATGACAATATTTTGAGTTTTCTTAGATAACCATGACATACAGTATTTTTTAAAGGAAATTTTGAAAAGTGAATTTCAAACAAATGCAATTGAGAACATGGAAGGCAAAGGAATTAGGCTCTTCTGAGGTCATACTCACCAGTGGGTAACAATGTGACTTTGATTTATTTTTATCTTAGTCTCATCAAGGAGGATGAAACTTAAAGTTGAATAAAAATTTGATTTCATTGAATCTACTAGTTATGGCTTAATTGACCATAACCAAAGTCCAAATGGGTAATTATAAAAAGCGACTATATTGTTCTTAGAGCTGAAAAATTGAGAGGAGGGTCTGATTTCAGCTGGCTGAACAGAGAGTTCAAACAGTGACAAATCCAGAGCTCAAATAGTGACAAACGCCTGTATGGTCCATACCGAATGCAGGGTACTTTTTCAGTATCTCACTTGATTCACCCAATTTTCACGACAACTCTGTAAGTATTCCCATTTTACAGATAAGGAAAATAGGCACTGAGTCATAAGGGACCCTGCTAGTAAATGGAGTGCCTGCTAAGTCACTTCAGTCCTGCCCAACTCTTGGCCACCCTATGGACTGTTGCCCACCAGGTTCCTCTGTCCATGGGATTCTCCAGGCAAGAACACTGGAGTGGGTTGCCATGCCCTCCTTCAGGGGATCTTCCTACCCCGGGGATCCTGCAATCTTGCATCTCCTGCACCTTCTGCATTGCAGGAGGATTCTTTACTGCTGAGCCACCAGGGAATTCAAATACAAACATTTTGACTTCAGGGTCTAGATTTTAATCAGTGACTCCTCACATAATGAGCATTTCCTCACATCACCATAGTCCAATTCTGCTCTATCTTTCAACTCATCATCCTTTGTGGTGCCATTATCTTTGAGTTTCTCTGTTCCTGGAAGCAGATTGCCAAAACAGCTTGAATCTCAGTTCAGTTCAGTTGCTCAGTCGTGTCCATCTCTTTGCCACCCCATGAACTGCAGCACACCAGGCCTCCCTGTCCATCACCATCCTCTGTCGTCCCCTTCTCCTCCTGCCCCCAATCCCTCCCACCATCAGAGTCTTTTCCAATGAGTTAACTCTTCGCATGAGGTGGCCAAAGTATTGGAGTTTCAGCTTTAGCATCATTCCTTCCAAAGAACACCCACGACTGATCTTTAGGATGGACTGCTTGGATCTCCTTGCAGTCCAAGGGACTCTCAAGAGTCTTCTCCAACACCACAGTTCAAAAGCATCAATTCTTTGGTGCTCAGCTTTCTTCACAGTCCGACTCTCACATCCATACATGACCACAGGAAAACCATAGCCTTGACTAGACAGATCTTTGTTGGCAAAATAATGTCTCTGCTTTTGAATATGCTATCTAGGTTGGTCATAACTTTTCTTCCAAGGAGTAAACGTCTTCTAATTTCATGGCTGCAGTCACCATGTGGAGTGACTTTGGAGCCCCCCCCCCAAATAAACTCTGACACTGTTTCCACTGTTTCCCCATCCATTTCCCATGAAGTGATGGGACTAGATGCCATGATCTTAGTTTTCCTAATGCCGAGCTTTAAGCCAACTTTTTCATTCTCCTCTTTCACTTTCATCAAGAGATCTTTTAGTTCCTCTTCACTTTCTGCCATAAGGGTGGTGTCATCTGCACATCTTAGGTTATTGATATTTCTCCCAGCAATCTTGATTCCAGCTTGTGCTTCATCCAGTCCAGCATTTCTCATGATGTACTCTGCATAGAAGTTAAATAAACAGGGTGACAATATACAGCCTTGACATACTCCTTTTCCTATTTGGAACCAGTCTGTTGTTCCATGTCCAGTTCTAACTGTTGCTTCCAGACCTGCATATAGGTTTCTCAAGAGGCAGGTTGGGTGGTCTGGTATTCCCATCTCTTTCAGAATTTTCCACAGTTTTGACAATTCCAAGTCCAGCAAAAAAGTCTGGTACTTCTTTTCCAAAAGTCCCAGGTAAAGTCTCCCTACATTTCACTTACTTGAGCCAAACATCAGTTCAGTTCAGTTCAGTTCAGTCACTAAGTCGTGTCCAACTCTTTGCAACTCCATGGACTGCAGCACGCTAGGCCTCCCTGTCCATCACCAACTCCCAGAGTTTACTCAGACTCATGTCCATTGAGTTGGTGATGCCATCCAACCATCTCATCCTCTGTCATCCCCTTCTCCTCCTGTCTTCAATCTTTCCCAGCATCAGTGTCCTTTAAAATGAGTTGGTTCTTTGCATCAGGTGGCCAAAGTATTGGAGTTTCAGCTTCAACATCAGCATTTTCAATGAATATTCAGGACTGATTTCCTTTAGGGTGGACTGGTTGGATCTCCTTGCAGTCCAAAGGACTCACAAGAGTCTTCTCCAACACCACAGTTCAAAAGCATCAACTCTTCGAGACTCAGCTTTCTTTATAGTTCAACTCTCAATCTATACATGACTACCGGAAAAACCATAGCTTTGACTAGACGGACCTCTGTTGGCAAAGTAATGTCTCTGCTTTTTAATAAGCTGTCTAGGTTGGTCATAACTTTTCTTCCAAGGAGCAAGGGTCTTTTAATTTCATGGCTGCAGTCACCATCTGCAGAAGAATGCTAATATTTTGATTGGCCAGACGAACCCAGTGACACAGCCCCATGGAGCAGAATGTGGATTCCACCCTACCAGAAATATCTAGGTAGAAGGTAGAGGAGGTGAGTAGACCTCCTCCCCAGAGACACTTCAACAGTTGTCAGAGATGGTGACTGAAATACTGGGTAGTAAAAACAACAGTGAATGTTACATGGTAAAATTTTACCACAATAATTAAAATACTTCTTTTACAATGATCTGATAGCAGCTCCTGGTCTTTGGGTATCATAGTCGTCCTATGAGAATTGTGACAACTTTCATTTTTATAAAGGAGAAAGGTATATGAACAAAATGAACCAAGACAGGACAATCATAGTTAATTTAATAATCATGGACTACCTCCACCAAGCCCATCCCTATCAGTTTTATGATTCCTCAGTGAATTTTAAAATCAGTGAATCTTCACTTTAAGGTGGATATCAGCACTCATCATTCTCTCTAAGGTCCTACATGGACCAGAGGCTGTGCCCAGTGGTGTCAAGGTCCATGTTCTCCACTAAATTTAGCAGGCTGGTCTGTTTCTCATCCTGCCCTGTGATCGTGTACAGTATGGTTGCTAGACAAAGGGCAAAAGGACAGGCCAAAAAAAAAAAAAAGGTTGATGCTGCAGACGCTTGCACTTATGCTCTGTGGAAACCGCAGCACCACACTCATCTTACCCACCGCCGCACCTCTCTCATCAGCGCATGCCCACCTGCAGGCCTTGCCTGTAACTGCACACATCTCAGCTTGCCCTGATCTTCCTACCAAAGCTACTACCCTACTTCTTATGGAAACTTGGGATCAGCTCCTACTCTGAAATAAAGATGAACCTTGCCTCAATTTTTAGGCATCCCAAGATCCACCATTATCTTTTCAAGAGTCTGTATCTTTCCTCATGCGAGTCTGAGTGGAAACAAATCAGATAAGAGAGAACAGAATTGTAGGATGGAACGCTGCTTATCTCAGAAGGACCAGACCACGGATGGGAGTTTGGTGGTCAGGCACAGCACCCGGGAAAGATGCTACACGGGGCTTGTGAGTGCTCACTAGGAGCTCTTGTGACCTCCTGGTTTGGGAGGTCAGAGAACTAGACTCAACACCCTGTACCTGCACTTCAAGAAATGTTGCATTACATTTCTGAGGGTACCTTTATGAGCTGGAGGACTGCCAGTAGGTGATACGATGAGTTGGACTGGTAACTGTTGAAAATTCCCAAACACTGGGAGCAGGCCATCAGTATGATGCTGTAGGACTATGATCTCAGCTCTGTTCAGTTCCAAAATTCTGTCAATAACCCCAATGAGGATATTTGTGGCATACTGATCGAATTGAGAGTTGAGGTGATGCTGGGAAGAAGAGTAATATTGTCGGATGACCTAATCAGGATCAAGCAAGATATATTCCAGATCCCTGATGAAACAGAAGAGCGATGCACATTTAAGCCTGTGTTTGGTTTAAAATATGCACACACAAGTCAATTATTACACCTTAGCAGCCACATGTGTGAAAAAGGAGCTTTAGTTGACACTACACATGGTATGAGTCAACTCTGCACTGTGGTTGCCAAGAAGCTACTGTGTGGTCTGATGCTTCATTGATGAAAATAGAACATTTTACTGCGGCTGGTGTGAGGCGAGCTGTAGCTCATGTGAAACAGACCACACCAGGAGTTCGGTGCTTGGTTCCTGACCTTACTCTAAGAGAGACATGAGCAAACTGAAGTTCAGGAGAGAAGCGACCATTATGATGAAGGAACCGGAAGTGCCTAGGAGGACACGGAGATGTTTTGCCTGGAAAACAGAAGGCTTATGTGAAACAGCAGAGCTGTCTTTAATTATATGATAATCTGTCTTGAGAAAGAAGGGGTCCATTTGTCCCATGCATCACCTGTGGCTGCACCTAAATTAATGATGGCAATTTTAGAAGAACAAGTTTTAATGCAACAGAAAGACAACTTTCCAAAGGAATGGTCCCCAGATGGAAAGAAAATTTTAGGGAGGCATTCAAACAGAAAGAAGTCAGCAGATGACAAGGGTAAGGATCGAGGGAAGTATAAAGACCAGCTGCACTGTTGGATCAGACCAGAGGTTCTTAAACTGTGTTCCTCAGAATTGCCTCAAGGAAGAGGAGACAGAAGCAGTTGAGGTCGCGGGGCTCCATTGTGGTACAACTTTCCTGCCCCTGTACCCCATTATAGGCACAGAAGTTCCCCTGACCTGTTCACACAACAGGCTTCTGCTGTGAAGGAAAGGCTGCTTTAAGCCACAGGACTGGATGATCTCAAAGGTCCCTGTTTAACTTGGAAGTTTGAGCAATCAGTGATTTCTGAGATATGACTTTTCCTAAGAGGTAGACTGAGAAGTCAGGAAACAAGTCAGCCTGCAGCTAGAATCACAGGGTTCAAATTCCAGCACATTCATTCTCCACTGCTGTTTAACAAATGAATACAAACTTGGTGCTTCCAACAGGATCCCCTTACCAGCTCACCCTCTCTGCAGAATAGGAGTGTAAGCAGGGTCTTCCAACCAGGATCTCACAAGACTGAAACTGTCAGTGTCAGCTGGACTGTGTTCCTTCCTGAGCTCAGGGTCTTCTGCCAAACTGGCGGAACTCATGTCCCTGAAGCTGATGGCTGAGCTCCTCACTTCATTGCCAGTTGCTGGCCAGGGACCACTCTTGGCTCCTAAGGCCACTCACTGGTTCTTGCCATCCCACCATAGGCTTTCACAGCCTGGCTGTGTGCTTCTTTGAGATCATCAGAAGATGCTTTTGCTTTACTTCTCTCTCTCTCTAGGAAAAGGTTGGACCCTCTTACAAAGGGTTTGCTGGATTAGGTCAGGCCCATCCAGCAAAATCTTCCACTTGATTAATTCAAAATCTATTCAGGAGAAACCTTACTTATATCTTCAAAACTCCCTTCCATCCTGCTATTCAATGGAACTCATTCAAGAGACTGAAATCCCATCATGTTTAAAAATCCTGTCTACCTTGAAGGAGAGAGGACTCCCAGGGTCTATGCACTAACTGAAGGGAATTTTGGGGGCCATCACAGAATTCTACCAGTCACATGTAGCTTTTCCACCTGTGGCTTGTTACCTTGGGCAAACTGCTCAGCCTCTCTCTGCGACCCAGTTACTTCATCTATGAAGTGGGGATAATGATTCCCCATGGGGTCCTGGGAAGGTTAAATGAGTTCATATATAAAGCACTTAGAATAGCAACCTGGCATCAGGTTCACCCAAGGAAACTTATAAGGTATTGTTGTGCAGAATACTCGGTATCCTTAGGAAGGACTGGACCCATTGGCAGTCAGATAGCCTATGGCCAATGTGCTCTCAGGCAGGAGCTGCTAAAGTGGGTCAGACCTGCAGCTTCACGGAGAGATGGCTTCTGTCTCCTCTCCAACGGGCCAGCTCTCCTCTTTGCTGTCACTCTCACTATTTGGGTTTAATTTCCTCTGCCACTTCGGGTGTCTACCACCTGCTATGCTTCTTCCTCTTCTCCCTGTGTGTGGGTTTTTTTCTTCAGACTTTCTCTTCTTTCTCTGTTGCTTCTCTCCATATTCTTTTTCTTTTTTTTTTTACACCAGCAAGATCTGCTATCATTACCCCAGCAAATAAGACTATGTCTTTGCTTCAGATCAGCTAGCATTCTGTCTTGTGATCCTTTTTGTTATTATTCACTACTCATCAGATCTTCAATATATTTTTTTGTGTTTGCTATTCTTTTAGATTCCTGAATTTATTAAATTTTGATTTATTTCCCCTTTAGGTTAAATTTTCTCCTTTACCAAACAGATAAATCAGAAAATAATATTTCACCTTTCAAAACCATTCAGCATCAGAACTTAGAATTTCCTTTCAATAGAAAACCCCCCAGTACAGTTAAAACATTATTCATTTTATAACAATTCATTTTCAAAAATAAGTTTCAGGAACCCTCTTAATTACATTAAAGTAATCAGCTCTGGTTTACAACCAGTTTGCCAATGAAAATTATAATGAGAGGCTAGCAAAGGGAAAAGGCAAAGCAGTTTCAGTCTTCCAAAGTCAACGCAAATAGCCAACACAGCTGGAGCTGTCAGCAGTATTTCAAAATACAATACATTGCATCTCTGTGCTCTACACGTAGTAGGTACTCAGTAGACATTTTCTGAGTTGAATTGAGGAGCTGTCTGGTGTCTCAGATGGTAAAGAGTCTGCCCACAATGTGGGAGATCTGGGTCCAATCCCTGGGTCAGGAAGATCCTCAGAAGAAGCGCATGGCTACCCACTCCAGGATTCTTGCCTTGAGAATTCCATGGACAGAGGAGCCTAGCAGGCTACAGTCCATGGTTTCGCAAAGAGCTGGACATGACTGAGTGACTAACAGTCAGTAAGAGACTACCATGGATTCACTTAACTAGTGTCCTTTCTTTTCCCTGATACCTAACTCCAGCATGAAGTAGAGTTTTCAAAACAAACAGAAGAACCAGTAGTAATGAACACAGTTCCACACAGACAGCTTGTATGGACAAATGAGCTGACATGCATTATCAGCTACATCTTCAGTGCTAACCGAAACCGGCTGAGGTCATAGCTCCCATTCTGACCTGTTCTATCATGCCGCTGGGAGTCAGCACACTGTCTCTGGGCTGCTTATGTAGGAAGGCAGGAGTGAGCCTGGAGCATCCCTAACAGCCCAGCCACCCCATGCCAGCCATAGAAGCTGTCAGTTGGTGTCCTGATATTCAACACACTCGCACAGAGCATGGGATGTGTCCCAGGAGCTGATGCCCAGGGAGCAGGACTGGCCCCAAGATCATCTGCACTTCAAGGATGATTAGGATGCAGGGATTATCTCCCACATCAAGACACCCCACTGATGAATATCTCCTAGAGGCCACCGATGGACAGAACTGTAAGGAATTGCCCTCTTACTTATAACTGTCACTTTTCACAATGTTGACAGAAGGCCAAAGAGCTACTATGTAGGGAAGGAGGGGGATGAGAACCCTGTGAAAATACAGACCCCCTCCTCAGCTCACAAAGATGTTTAAATATATTACTTTATGATCCTCATAACCAAGGGAGAGCTTGCTGATAAGAACATAACTTGGTAGAACCGTGCTGGAAAAAAATTTGTTTTTTATCATCATAATTATAAATACGCATTCTCTTGGATGTAGCAATCCTGTTCCTAGGGATTTATGCTATAGATATACTTGCACATGTGGAACTGAGACAGCATTGTTTATAATAGCAGAGTACTGGTTTGCTCTATATGTCCAAAACTAGGTGGTTACTTAAGTAAAAATTTTGCTATAGAATGGATATACTTTGTTATGTGAAAAAAGCAAGAGAGAGAATAGTGAATAGCATGCTATCAGTTTTGAAAGAAAAAAAAAGGAAAGAAGATAACTGCATGCATACAAACACAGACACACATACAATGATAAGTTGTGCATGCAGAGAACACTCTTGAAAGGACACACAAGGAAACACTTAAGGCCAGTGTCCTCTGGGAAGAGGAACTGAAAACTGGGGACAGGACGAAAGGGAGACTCACTATTTACCCTTTCATGAATTTTGTACCATCTGAATACATAGCTTATTCAACATATATAATTTTTTAAAGCATCAGGGTTTTCAGTTTATTAGATAAAAATGTGTAAGGGTGCTATAATCATAAGCCCTATATATGCCTTAGGTATTGTTCTAGTTCTTAACACCCACTTTTAAAAAAAATTGTAAACTAAAGTTAATTTACAACGTTGTGTTAGTTTCAGGTGTACAGCAAAGTGATTCAATTTTACATATACATATATATTCTTTTTCATATTTTTCCATTATAGGTTATTAGAAGATATTGAGTATAGTTCTTTTTTTATGGCTAAGTCATATCCCACTGTATGTATGTATGTACCCCATTTTTATCTATTCATCTGTCAACGGATATTTAGGTTGCTTCCATGTCTTGGCTATTCTAAACAGTGCTGTTACGAACATTGGGGTAGTGTACTTTTTGAATTAGTTTTCTCTGGATATACACCCAGGAGTGGGACTGTTGGATTATATGGTAACTCTGAAAAAAAAAAGGCAAAAGTGAAAGTGTTAGTCACTCAGTCGTATCCAACTCTTTGTGACCCCACGGACTGTAGCCCGCCAGGCTCCTCTGTCCATGGAATTCTCCAGGCAAAAATATTGGAATGGTAACTCTAGTTTTAGTTTTTTAAGGAATATCCATACTGTTCTCCGTAGTGGCTGCACCAATCTGCGTTCCCACCAACAGTGTAGGAGCATTCCTTTTTCTACACATCCTCATCCACTTTTTCTGAATGAAGACCTTGAGACTGAGAAAGGTGAGTGACTTGCTCACAATCACACAACTAAAAATGACAGGTCATTTTCATGAAAACATCTGTTTCCAAGTTTATTCTGAACGTCTGTCTTCTCTTCTAAGCTATAAGCAACAGATCATGGGAACCACATCTATACCCAGTGCCCAGTATTATATACCCTGTATCTATACCTTATACCCAGTGTCGTGTACTCAGTAGACTATTTGTTCAATTAGTAAATGAAGGAGCAGATGGATGGAGTTTTATATCCTTAATGGTAGGAGTAATGGCAAATTCCAAGGTATTTAAAACATCCTGAAGCTCATCCAGTGGTACATGTTCGTTCAGTCTCAGGTGTCAATAGGTCTCCTGCTCAATTCAGTACTGCCGAACTCATAAATGGTCCAGAAAGCAGGTCTGCCATCCTGAAGCTCATCCAGTGGTACATGCTTGTTCAGTCTCAGGTGTCAATAGGCCCCCTGCTCAATTCAGCACTGCCGAACTCATAAATGGTCCAGAAAGCAGGTCTGCCATCCTGAAGCTCATCCAGTGGTACATGCTTGTTCAGTCTCAGGTGTCAATAGGCCCCCTGCTCAATTCAGCACTGCCGAACTCATAAATGGTCCAGAAAGCAGGTCTGCCATCCTGAAGCTCATCCAGTGGTACATGCTTGTTCAGTCTCAGGTGTCAATAGGTCCCCTGCTCAATTCAGCACTGCCGAACTCATAACTGGTCCAGAAAGCAGGTCTGCTTTGCTGGCACATCCTTCACTCAGTTCCTTACATACTGGCGTTCCCTGAGATTCTGCTGCAGACCTGTCCTATTCTCTTCCCATCCCATCTCTTCCCTTCCCTTCTCTTCTCTCTCACACACTCGATTAATTCACTCACTGCCATGGATTTAATTACAGCCATGCATTACTTTTGCCTCCAATCTTCCTCCCTGAGTTTCAGCCCACATGACTTACAGACTAATGGAAACTCAACAGGTCCCAAACTCAACTCCTTAATCTCCCCACTCCTCTGAAGCCCCACTCTTTCTTCTATATTTTTAACCATAAAGAACTTCTCACTCATCTTCATCATCCAATCACATCTCTTCAACGCAATCATACCTTCCTGCTCCTTCCTTTCCCAGCTTCACATTCTTAGTTGGGAATCTCTTCATTTCTACACCAGCTCCTAATAGGAAACCCCTCCTTCATTCCTTTCCTCTCATCCCAACTCAGGATTGCCACTGCTTCCCAGAAGCTCTTCCTAAAACAGAAACTGGCCAGCATTATCTATTTAAAAGTACTGTATTGGCCCATATTGCCCATTTAAGTTAGAACTGCCAAAAATGGTTTATACATCCCCTGTCCCTTTCCAGTCTCAGCTCCCACCATTCCCTCAGGAACCACACTGCAGGCACATAACCACATCCCATTCCTGCCTTGACACATTGGGGCCTCACCCAGGAATGCCTTTCCTCCTGTTCCTGGTGGGGAACATTATTTAAGCAACTGCCTCTCGCCCCCTGGGAGAAGCTTTCCCTTTAACCTCAGGCACTGACTCCAGCCTTTCTTCTCACAGAGCTGTGTACACACCTCCCTTATGGCACATTTGATATGGTTATAGAGTTATTTGTTTATGTGATGGGCTCTCTCGTGAGGTCGGGAGCCTTATCCTGTACCACCCTGACACATGGAACAAATTAGGGTCTCCATAAATGTTTGTGGAACAAATGCATTTCGATGTCTAAACAACTAACTTACAAAGAGACTGTGTATCTGAACTGTTACTATCTTAGGTATCACCTATATTAACAGTTTCCATTCAGTCTGGCATTTTTGTGGTGTCTCTACACCCCATTACCAAGGACAAGCTGACATATGAGGGAAGATAAGGAAAGCAGGCTATTTTTAGGGGGTAGGGGCATAACTCCAATTGCCACAAGCGATTCAGCAGCTTCATTTTCCAGTTGCCCTTTTGACTTTGTAAATAATCACAACCCACAATTTCAGGAATACTCTATTAATATTCCATGAAAGAAAATTAATTGATAGACTGAATTCCTCAGGCGAAAATGATGCTATTACTCAAACTACAAGCACAGGGCAGACGTGGAAGGTCGATTGGAAAGGGAAGGAAGTGGGGGTCTGAGTGAGGAGAGGCTGGAGAGCCAGCTCTCCCCAGGAGATGGCTCTGTAGGGAAATGGGTTGGGGGTGCAGAGTGTGGGGCAGAAAGCAAAGCATGCTCCCAGGGCAGCCCTCCTGTCAGACAGGTGGCAGCTTTGCAGAACCAGCGAATCCTCCTCATTACAGCAGGCTGGGCTGCCAGCCAAGACAAAGGGGGACAACTTTAACTCCTCATGGGGAAGGGCTAGCAAGACAGAAAGGAGCCCCACCAAATGGGGATGGTTCCTGTCAGGATTTCAGACCAGGGGGGAAGTCGGGTCCTTAACAAAAAGAGACAAATCATAGAAACTGGGCCAATACCANGAAATGCAGTACTTGGATGCAATCTCAAAAACGACAGAATGATCTCTGTTCATCTCCAAGGCAAACCATCAATATCACAGTTATCCAAGTCTATGCCCCAACCAGTAAAGCTGAAGAAACTGAAGTTGAACAGTTTTTTGAAGACCTACAAGACCTTTTAGAACTAACACCCAAAAAAAGATGTTCATTCACTGGGTGCAAAAACTCCTTACCTCCCCGGATGTCTCTGCTATGACCTGGGTGTGCTCAGCTGTTCAGTTTTATCTGGCTCTTTAAGACCCCGTGGACTGTAGCCCTTCAGGCTCCTCTGTCTGTGGAATTTTCCAGGCAAGAATACTGGAGTGGGTTGCTACTCCAGGCTATGAGCTAGAATGTCTCTCTATATCCTCATGAGTGTCTATTCTAATCTGATTTCTCTTTAAATAACCCATGTCTGTCTGCTCTAACCTGGGATGTTTTCCCAAATACCCAGTTGTGTCAACTCTGACCAATGCTGTTTTAGTAATAGTCTCAATAATAACCCAGTTGTTTCTAATCTGACCTGTGGTATCTCCTTTACCTCCTAGATGTGAGTATTCTGACCTAAAGTGTTTCACTAGTGTTTCAGGTATGTCTGAATTCATGTCAGATGTTCCTAAGTCCCCTTGTGTGTCTACACTGACATTGGTTGCTTCTGAAACACCTGAGTGCCTGAATATCTACCAGACATCTACCTGGATGTCTGTTTCCCAGATGTGTCTACCCTGACCTTGAATATCTCCTTAATTCCCAAGATGTATATACACCGACATGGGGTATTTCCATAATTACGGAGTTGTGTTTACCCTAACATGAGATGCCACTCTAATTCCCAGATGTGTCTACACTGATCTTGGCTTTCTCCCTGTTCAGATATATGAATTCTGCACTATGCTGCTGCTGCTGCTGCTGCTAAGTCACTTCAGTCATGTCTGACTCTATGTGACACCATAGACGGGGGCCCAACCAGGCTCCCCCGTCCCTGGGATTCTCCAGGCAAGAACACTGGAGTGGGTTGCCATGTCCTTCTCCACTGCATGAAAGTGAAAAGCAAAAGTGAAGTCGCTCAGTCGTGTCCGACTCTTAACGACCGCATGGACTGCAGCCCCCCAGGCTCCTCCGTTCACGGAAGTTTCCAGGCAAGAGTACTGGAGTGGGGTGCCATTGCCTTCTCCGTCTGCCCTATGATGTATCCCTGCTTCCCAGATGTGTCTACCCTGAACTTGAGAGACTTCCTCACTCCTGGGTGTTTCCAACCTGACGTGGGACATGTCCCTAGTTTCCTAGTTATGTTTCCTCTTCCCTGGAATAACACCTGACTCCTGTTGTATCTCCCCTGACCTCAGATCCCTAGTACCCCAAGTCTGTCTACTCTGATCTAGTTTCTTCTTTCTTCCCCAGGTGCGTCATCGCTGACCCAAGTATTCTTCCTAATTCCTATGTGTGTTTACCTTAACCAGTATATCTCCTTAATTCTCCACTTGTGTCTACATTTTCTTGGGATGCCTCTTATTTCCTCAAATGTGTCTACACTGACCCGGAAAGTCTCCCTGATTCCCCAGGTGGGTCTTAATTGACCCAGGATGTCACCCTATAGCACTGCATGTATTTTACTCTGACATGATATGTTTCCCTAGTTAACTCTGACAAGTGGTATAATATCTCAGTTGCATCCATCCTGTCTTTGGATATCTTCNCTGATTCCCCAGGTGGGTCTTAATTGACCCAGGATGTCACCCTATAGCACTGCATGTATTTTACTCTGACATGATATGTTTCCCTAGTTAACTCTGACAAGTGGTATAATATCTCAGTTGCATCCATCCTGTCTTTGGATATCTTCTAATACCATGTTTGTGTGTACACTGTCCTGGGATATTCCCCACATCCCCAGCTGTGTCTACTGCTACAGTGAATGGGATAGTTGTTTCTTTTTTAGATGTTTTGTCATTAGCATATAAACACACAGTTGACTTCTGCATCTGATTTTGTATCCTGAAACTTTACTGAATTCATTGATTAGTTATAACAGTTTTAGGGTTGAATATTAAGGATGTTCTATATATAAGGTTATAGCATCTACAAATAATGAGAGTTTCACTTATTCCTTTATGACTCGGATGCCTTTTATTTCATTGTCTTGCCTAATTGCTCTAGCTAGGACTTCTAGTACTGTGGCGAATAAGAACTGTCTAGTCATTTGCCTGATCCTAGAGGAAACACTTTCAGTCTTTCAGCATTAAGTATGCTGTCAGCTGTAGATTTGTTATATACAGGGTTTATTATGTTGAGATATGTTACTTCTATATAATTGTTATATAGTATCACGTATTTCTGTAATATCAGCTATAAAATCATAAAATAAAAAATTTATGACTGCATTTTTGAATCTTCATTTTTCTTAGTCTAGCTATAGTTTTGTCAGTTTTATTTTTAAAAAACAGTTCTTAGGTCTCTGCTTTTTTCTAATCTCTAATTAATTTATTTATATTCTATGTTTGTTGTTTCCTTCTTTCTGCTAACTTTGTGCTTAGTAGTGTGTTTTATTTTTCTCCTTCCTTGAGATGTAAAGCTGGTTTGCTTGAGATCTTTTTTTGAACATATGAATTTGTTGCTATAAACTTTTCTGCTAGACTTTCCATTTTCATTTATTTTAATATATATTTTTGTTTTCTATCTTTTTTTATTTTAACATTTTTAATATTTTATTCAACTCTCTTCTGACCTGTAGGGCTTTTCTGAAAAATCTAATGATTGACCATTGAGGGTTCCTTTACAGGTTATAATCATTTTTCTCTGGTTGCTTTTATTTTTTTTTATTTTTTTATTTTTTTGGANTCGCGTCCGACTCTTCGTGACCCCATGGACCGCAGCCTACCAGGCTCCCCTGTCCATGGGACATAACCTAGATTTCTGAAAATCGTTCTGGGAATGACAGTGGCATTTCCTTAGCAATTCCACCTTTGAATATAACACACAAGATTTAAAGACAGAAGTGAGTCAGCTCTTCCTGGCAAAGGGCCATGTATGTTCCCTTTCACAGCCAGTCCTTCGTAAAGTGTTTGGGACATACCTGACAGACAAGTACTTGATAAGTAAATGATTAACTGAGATGATCACTTATCTCTATTTGGCCCCAAAGAACAAACTTTAGAAAAGACCGCATATAGTCAAAAACACATTTTAAAGTAGAATCTTAAGGTGGAGTAATCTAGAATAATTTTTAATTTGATGACTCTATTTTATAGCTCAGGGAAAAGCAAATTATTACTTATATGGAATTACATAACAAAAGTCAGAACTGTTCCTATTGCTTTCATTAAACTTCAGTGAAGTAACATTAATTATGCAAATTGAATACTACTAAAAAAGACTCTACTATGTCAGTTAGCCTACCTGTCCAAACTTTCATCTTCACAGACCTATGCATTCATTCATTCGACAAATAACTGAGTGCCTGCTGTGTTTTATGGCAGGCATCATCTTTGAAGAGTTTTGCTATAAAGGAAGGTAAAAGATCAAGCACATTGATAGTTAAAGTGTTTCACCTTGCAGACCTCTGGGGAGATTGCTATGGATTTAGAAGTTGTGCTCATCTCAGGCAAAATACAGGAATTGATGACATATGGCAAAAAGTTTTTTTCTTCACGGAAGCTAGCAAAAGGAGACAGAAAGGGAATATAAGGTGAGAGAGATGGTTTATCACTATCCTTTCCATTCAAGATGTATTTTTCAAATAACCAGTATATACTCAGGGTTGATTCTGTTTGTAGGACTTTGGTAAATGATGGGGAGAAAAGTACAAAAGAGTAATAACATGGTCCCTGCCCTCAAGGATCTGACCCTCTTGTGATGGCAAGACTCTTTGGAAATAAGCAACTGCCCTTTCTTCTTTTTGCCTATATAAAGTAGTTTTCTAAAGGATTTTTCAGTACACAGGGATCTATACCATAATTCTCTCTCTCTTTTTAAAAATTATTTGCTATGAAACTTTTCAAATATTTACAAAAGTAGAGAAAATAATGGAATGAAGCCCACTCCAAACTCAGCCAGCAGATTCAACAATGATCACTGTTTTGTAATACTTACTTGGTTAAGATCCCTTTTTTCATTTCTTTCCTTTTCTCTTTTCCTTTTCCTTCTTTCTTACTCTTTCTTTTCCTCCCCCCCTTCCTTTTTTTTTAGCATGCAGGATCTTAATTCCCTGACCAGGGATCAAACCCAGGCCCTCAGAGTGAAAGTACAAAGTCCTAACCATTGGACAACCAGGAAATTCCCTTTTATCTTTGTTCTCTTTTTTTCCAAAGTTTAAAAAAATTATGATGTACATTGCTACGCTAAACACGTCTGTATTATAACATTATTTTTAATGCCTGTATGTATTTCATCATGTATATGCACTATAGAAACCAATTCTCTACTGGTGGGAATTTTCAATATTATTCATTATTATTATAGTTTATTTTTTATGAATAGTTCTTCCTGGAATATATTTACATGCTTATATCTTTATATCTTATATCCTTCTATATTTTTGACATCTTTATGCATACATCTTTCTTACATGTGGCATTCTCTTGGAGTGGAATTTACTGGAAATGAGATTGCTGAAGCAAAGAGTATGCACCTTTTACAGATTGCAATATAATACCAAACTGATTTTCAGAAATATTGTTGTTCTTATTTCCATTAACAGTATGCTTGTTCAGTTTTGCTGATCTGAGTTTTGTCAGTCTATTAATTTTTCCAATTTCTTGGTATTGTAGATTTTAAAAGATTTTTTTATGTACATTTAAAAATTAATGGGGGACTTGCCTGCCAGTCCAGTGGTTAAGACTCTGTGCTTCCAGTGCAGAGGGCATGGGTTCCATCCCTGGTTGGGGAATTAAAATCCCACATGGTGTATGGCATGACCAAGAAAAAAAAGAAGAAAAATCACTAATGAGGCTGAGCGTGTTTATTCTTATTATGAACCATTTGTATTTCATCTTTTGTGAGTTCAGGCTACTCTTTTATAAGCGTCACTTTCATTTTTTACTTACTTATTCAGAAATCATAATATCGTTATTTTCAAGACCCTTCATAATTTGGTCCTAAGTTCTTTTTCCAACTTAATAATGTCCAATAAGTCATTCTACCCACTAAGAAATAATTCCAGACTCATATACTTCATTCTGTTCATTTTTTTTCTTGGATTCATGCTTTTAAGTATTGTTTTACTACTCTTTTCTGCCTATTCAAATCCTTCAGAATTCTTAAAGCCCATCTTGCAGTAGTCTCTCCAAATACTCTAGCCTTCATCCATTTTCTCTTATTTGAATTCCCACTGTATCTATTGTTTCTACAACTTGATTTAGTAGCAGATTATAGGCTGCTTTATGTTATTTATCAAGCACTGTGAAGTGGACAGAGCACAGTCTATCCTTGTGAAGTTTATAGTGTAGTAATAGTGTCTTTATTTCCACTTCTTTGCTTTATTGTAATTGAACTTTTCATATACCTCTGTTATGTATGAAGAATACATACATATACTACATACAATACATACAACTATATACTATAGTTGCATAACCCCAACTGTATTGTGAGAGTATTGAGCATATAAACCATGTTTTATCTTCTCTATTTCTTACAACACTTAACTAATTTCTGAGCACATAGCCATTACTAAGAATATACTTGCTCTCTAATATAGTATCAAAAGTCATAGGCTGGAGTCATGTACCTGATCTCATATTACAGCTCAAGATCTTATGAACTGTATAACATTTGAAAGTAACTTAGCCTCTCTAAGTGTATTTGCTCATATGTTAAATATCTGCTTCATAAGGTTGTCATGGGTTAAATGACATTGGTGTTAATTAGATAATGTATGTAAAGGATTTAGCACAATATTTGGTACAGCACAGGTTCTCATAAAAAGATATTAGTTATTTTAATAATTTGTTTAACCTTTCAAGCTAGAAAGTGCTTCAGTAATCTATTTTTTCATCAGTAACCTGTTATATCCCTAACTCCTTTCATCTAAGCAGTTACCAAATTCTGCTCAATTTACTTCAGCTATCTTGTCAATGTAACCTCTTTTTATTTTATTTATTAATTCATTTATTTTTTTGGTTGTACCAAATGGCTTGCAGGATCTTGGTTTCTTGATTAGGAACTGACCCAGGCTCTTAGCAGTGAATGGCTGAGTCATAACCATTGGATCACCTAGCCTCTCTAGCCTCTCCTTTTAATCCTCACTGAAACCTATAGTAAGAAATACATTTTTTATTGTAACTTAGTATGTTCTTTGTTTATTTACTCATATCTGAAACAAAATTATATGAAATAATATTCATTGTTATTGTATATGAAACACTCTGATATTTTTGTTGTAGTTCTGTTCTGTATTATTTTAAAAAGAAAAGCTGGTCACAGTCACTAAAACATTTCACAACAAACAGGTTGAAACACACAACTCTAGATTTTTTGGAGTCTGCAGACTTTGGACTACTCCAGAGCTAGATTATGTTCAAGTGTAAATTTTCAGTGAAATAGAAAACAGATGATTTTAGAAAATAGAGTTTATTTTAGAAAACAGAGTTTATTCTGGTTGCACTTTCTTATTCATTATAAGAATAAGTTATATTAGTTAGATTTACCTATTCTTTGTTGAAGTTGGGAGTGTTCTGTTGTGGCATATTCCAGAGCCAGTGTAGAATGAAATTACTCAGTAATTGGGTCAGAGCGTCCACCTTGGCAGAAATTTCTCAACCACTTCATATATCTATTGCTTTTCTTAGGACAGAATTGACATACATGGACTTTAAAGTCATTAGCATAATTCTCAAAGAGGGAGGGACCTAAAAACTTTTATTGCAGAAATTTTTTTAACATTTTAAGAAATAGAAACAATGGTATAATGAATCACCATTGCCAAATTCAGCTTCAGTAATTAGCAACATTAAGTCAGTTCTAAGAGGAATTTTTAGCAAATAACTTATAAGGCACATATAATTCCCTTTCCTTAATACAGATAGCTGATCTGTTTTAAGAAGAAGAGATATATCAGCTTTAGTGTACCTTGTGTAGGTAATCACAACCTATTCATTTCGGTACCTGCAAGGAGAGTAAAAATACATGACACAGAGGAGCGGTGATGGACTGGGGTGGATTTTCCTGAGACCCAACCAGAACGTTAGACCCTGATCATCTTACTTAGAATCAACAGCCTTGTTTGTCAGTCTCCCTACTACCACTCAGTACTACCTACCTTGCTGCTGTTAGACTGATCTTTTAAAAATGACTTGGTGGGGGAATAGAAGTTCATTACATTTATCTTCTGTTTAAAAGCTTTCATACCTATAGAATGGTCTTCCCTGATGCCTCAGTGGTAAAGAATCTGCCTGGCAATTCAGGAGACACGGGTTCATTCCCTGGGTGGGAAAGATTCCCTGGAGAAGGAAATGGCAATTCACTCCAGTATTCTTGCCTGAAAAATCCCATGAACAGAGGCGCCTGGCGGGCTACAATCAAGAGGTTGCAAAAGAGTCAGAAGCAGCTTAGCAACTAAGCAGCAAAAACAACCTTTGAAGTCCCAAACCTTAGATCTTTATTCGTAATCTCGCTCCAGTCTACCTTTCTAGCTTATCTCTTCACTGCCATATTCAGTTTCATATTCTTAGAATAACCAATCCATTTTAAGACTTATATTCACTTTTCAAGATCCAATTTAAATTTCATCAGGTGGATGAGACCTTTTTAACTACCCAGAAAAAAATGATAGTTCCTTTGTTTGTATGTGTGTGTTTTGCCACTTAACTGAGTTTATTTATTAAAGTTTGCCCTTTATAAGATAGTGATCTTCTTCAAATCTGAGGTTATAGCTTTCTTTTCTTGGTATCCTAACACTTCTTTGGTGCCCACAGCAGTGATACCTACTATGAGTTGAATTGAATGTTCATACTTTTAGAATTTTAGCGTCTAACTCCAACACAGGTTCTCTCCAGAAGAGAGTTCATTAAAGTTTGTTTGTTTTTTAAAAATTTGATTTTGTAGATTAAATTTCTTTTTTCTTCCCTCACTGGGGACTTTTACTGAAATTTCTGTAGAGAATCTGAGTTCCTAGGCTTTTCCTTAAGGGGGAATATATTTGGTAAATGAATATAGTGTATCCATCTTCATCAATCCTCTAATAAAGGTAAGTAAAATCTACTTTCAGCATATTTAGTTTTTTGCTGTTGTTGAACAATGTGGTTTTATGGAACTGTAAAGCAAAATAGAGTGGAGTAGATTTGTGCCTTATTTGTGCTTATAATAGCCTTGACCAATTTTTGATGTATTTCAGCTCATGGAATGCTGTGTAAATGCCCTGGTGACATCCTTTAAAGAGACTATCCTAGCAGAGTGCCAAGGCATGATCAAGCGAAACGAAACTGAAAGTAGGTAAAACACTACATGAAGTTATCATACTGTTTTAATAGGATATCTTTGAAGCACATCACTTTAAATACATTACAGTTAGATCATTCTTTTATACATAGGTACTTTCATTATGGCAAACTGTGTAAAGGATCAAAATATTTAGCATAGTTAGAAATGCTGTAAAGCAGATTATGAACTTGTATTTTAAGCATTTTTTTCTCCTTGGGTATCAGTATGTTTGTATGTGCTCATGTACATTTCAATTTGTTCTCAAAAGTAAGACTCTGCTTTTAAAGGCTAATTTAAATGATAAATGTACAGTATAGGATAGAACTAGGTAATTTGACTTTTGTGTGGAACTTTATGACAGATATTTTTAGAAAGCAATAAAACTCCCCGTGTTGGTAATCTTGATCCCTCTCCCCCATAAAGTTATATTTGGGGAAGTAGAAAGTACATTAATACCAAAAGAAATACATACCAAAAAGAAAAATTACCCATATCCTTACTGCTCAGAGACAACCACTTTTAACATTTTGATGTATTGCTCTCTAGATTTCATGTTATAAAATTGCAAGGTCCTATTTAATCTCTAGTTGCATTTCAAGTATGTATTTCAGTTCACTTAAATCTATACATTCTTCAGAAGTATTTTTGTAGTAAAAGCAAGTTTCTCACTTGGTACAAATGAAATATTTGAATTTCTGTATGCCAAACTAAGTAGAGTCCACTGATCCAAGGTGGGGGTTAACAGGAGAAAGTTTTATAAACTGAAAAATTCTTTATGAATACAGTTTGATATTATCTCATTACTCTGAATAATCTGAGGACATGATTATTTTACCCCTTGATGTTGCTATGTATCATATGTTTAATATTACATCCAGCTTATGAAATGTACTTATCTTCTATGTAAACTTTTATGTTTCTTAGAATAAATATTTTCCATTTTATTGAAAGTCAGATGACTCACCTTTTAAGAGGAGTTGGGTTTTACAGTATGTAATCACTTTATTTAGAGTTTCTTTTAAAAATAATTTGTGTCAGACTGAGAAGGTAGGTCAGGCAGTTACAGTATTATGCTTATGCTTATTATAACAACTCCTAAACTAATTGTACTCACAGAATACTGTTAAAGCTGTCAACTTCCAACTAATATTTCCCCACACTCTTATTATCATAGGCATTCTAGATCCATGATACAAATCAAAGAGAAAATCTATTCTGATGGATGAAATGATTACATGAGTATGTCCTATCCTTTCAGAATTGCATTTAATGTTTTCATTGATGGACAAAGTTCCTAATGGGATAGAACCAATGTTAAAAGACTTGGAGGAGCATATCATCAGTGCGGGCCTGGCAGATATGGTAGCAGCTGCTGAAACTATTACTACTGTAAGTTTTCCTCAATGACGATAATAGGTGTATATCAAGGTTATTTTGTAAATGCAGGATCAGGTATTTAAACTAGTAATTGATGGTAAAACAGTGATGTTGGAACACCTTTCCTAAGAAAAAAATATTTTCCAAGTTTTAAAGCTATAATGATTTATTAAAATTATGTTTATATTTTCTTTATTTTTTAGGACTCTGAGAAGTATGTTGAGCAGTTACTTACACTATTTAATAGATTCAGTAAACTCGTCAAAGAAGCTTTTCAAGATGACCCACGATTTCTTACTGCAAGAGACAAGGTAATATTCCTGTATGTTAACACCGTTGTCTTAAGTTAATTGTAGTAAGAAACTTTCATCATTATGCTATTAAACTATAAAGTAAAAAACCTAGCAACTCTTATTTTTCAACAGTGGAGGGCAACCATATTACGTATGATTTCTTATATGCTTTTGTAAGGATTGGGTATGGTTGTCAACCAGAATTTAGCTAGAAATTTCTCTTACTCATTTTTTCAAGAATGTTTTCGTCTTTTAGAATATTACTGATTATTGAATTCCTACTCATCCTTCCTTAAGACTTAGCTCAAAGTATACTTCTCTTGGAATTTCCTTGATACTCTGCCTCCTCCCACATCCTATCCCAAGCAGAGTTGATTTCTTTGTCCTACTTCCTTTCCTGTGGCTCTTTTGAGAGTTATATCACATTTATCCCTGTTTTCCATACCTTATTTCCCATCATTATAGTCTAGGATATTGATAATGAAACATAATACTATCCTTAAAGTTGTATCTTTTTAAATGTCATAAATCTATCACTAGAAATTACCGTTAGTTTTTCCACTCTTAAACTACCTTTCCTTAGTGAAATATTTTTCTAGACTAAAAAGGCAATCAGCTTTCTCCAGTAGCTTTTTAAAAATCACTATGTTTAGATAGAGAGAAATGGATAGAAAGGTACATAGGTAAATAAAATATGAAAGGGATTTAAGGGAGTATGGAGGTAATAAGGTGGTTTGAAATATTAAATTGAATTGCCTGCAAAGGCTTTATTGAGGTGACATTCAGATTAGGATTGAAGTTGATTAAGAAATAAATCAGCTGGCTGTCTGAGGGAATAATGCTTTAGCCAGAAGAGACAGCACTTGTAAAGACTCTAAGGCAAGACTATGCCTGTCATATTCCAGAACCAGAGAAGAAAGAGATCACTGTGGCCAGAGTGGATTGAGTGAGGGGGAGAATAGTAAGAAATCAGAAATGGGTAGTCAGGGATAACAGGAGACCAAATCATCGTAAGACTGTGAGAGCCATGGTAAGGAGTTTTATTTCTACTCTGAGTAGTGTAGAAAATCATAGAAAGATCTTAAACTAAGTGATAGGATCTGACTTAACATTTTATCAGAATCACCTGTCTTGCTACAAAAAGAATAGGCTGAAGGAGGAAGCAAGAATATGGGTTAAGAACCAATTTAAGTAATTCAGTTAATTAATGAGGGAAGCGCGGCCCAGAAGGATAGTAGGTGGAGGTAGTCAGAAGTTGTTGAATTTTTAATGTGTTATGAAAATAGAGTATACAGGACTTGATACTGAAATCAGATGTGGAATGTGAGTAAAAGAGATCAGTCAAGGATGACACTCAGATTTTCTGATCAGTTAAAAGTATATGCTTGCTGAGGTGAGGGAAGATGAAGACTTTGAAAGAAGCAGGTTTCGGGGAGATGGTTAAAGAGAGAGTAGGAATTCTGTTCTGGACACAGTTAACTTTGAAATGTTTATTAAACATCCATATGGCAACATCAGATCTGGAGCTTAATGGAGGGGGTGATTAAATCATGTTTATAATTCTTGCATTTTACGGAGTGTGTTATATCTTATTGGATATGCATATGCAAAGTGCCCTATTTCCCTAACCCTATGAGCTTTATTGTTTTTTTAACTTATGATTTTGCTGTAAAAATAAATTTAGGACCTTCAGCATATAGACGGTTTTTAATAAGAGTGAGGGTAGCAAAGAGAAGAAACCCAAGGATTGACCTGGGGCATTCTAAAGCTAGTTATTGGAAAAATAGGAGCCATCTTTCCTGAGGAGAGAAGAGAATGCTATGCTAGAAAACAAGTGGGAAACACTCTTTGCAGGAGGAGGGCATGGTTTGCTGTTTTCAAATCCTGCTGACTGGTCAGGTAAGATAAGGATCTAACCGACTGTGGTCTACATGGAGGTTGTGAATGACTTTGACAAGAATGATTGATTGGAGTAGAAATGTTGAAAGCCTGATTAAAACAGTTTCAAATAAGAATGGTAGTAGTGAAATTAATGACAGTGAGTTAGATAATTCTTCTAGAAGTTTAACTTAATGAGAGACAAAAATATGGGAGAGTAGCTGAAGGTGGACAAAGCCAAGAGAGAATCTTTAAGATTTAAAATAATATATATGCATACTGAGGCTATAAAAATAATGGAGAAAGGGAAAATTGATGATGTTGGAGAAAGAGGAGGGAATTCTTATTACTTTGGTTTTCTCAATGAAATAGGAGGTCATATGATCAGCTGAGAATATGCATGAAGGAGGAAATACTGGATATTTGAAGAAAAAGGAGGTGATATGAAAATATTTTCTAGGAGACTGTGTGGACAAGAGAAAATGTTATGGTTATCAGGTCGCATTAAGACCTCACTTGAGAATAATGATAATCATAACATGACAAGAGCATGTTGAAATCATTAACTTGAAAAATTCTATCAGGCCAGATACATCATTAAAAAAAAGCTAATTTGTATTTTTTAGAATTAACAATAATTCCTCTAACTATTTTAAGTATTAAAAATAATGTTCATATCTTATTTTATACTATTTGCAGGCATATAAAGCAGTTGTTAATGATGCTACCATATTTAAACTTGAATTACCTTTGAAGCAGAAGGGGTAAGTGTTTTAAATCATGTTTATAATTCTTGCATTTTACGGAGTGTGTTATATGTTATTGGATATGCATATGCAAAGTGCCCTATTTCCCTAACCCTATGAGCTTTATTGTTTTTGTAACTTATGATTTTGCTGCCTTTGATTATTATCTCCTCTTGTGACCAAAGAATGTTGACCTTATTTTTTTAAGTTAAAAAACTTCTGTTCTTTCAGATTCTTTACTTGTTTTATCTTCCTCATTATTCACCAGTTACTTTATAACCTACAAAAGCATAGAATAGGACTCTCTTCACCATGATTAAAAAAAGAGAAATTGGAACTAGTCCAGTGGCTAAGCCTCCACACTTCCAATGCAGGGGACTCAGGTTTGATCCGCTGGTTAGGGAGCTAGATCCCACATGCTGAAACTGAGAGTTCCCATGCCACAACTAAAGACCATGCTGCAACTAAGACTTGGCACATCCAAATAAATAATTTTTTTCCAAAGGAATATAAATTTTAATGTAAATGTTACTATTTTTTTAAACTCATTGTTGGTGAGTTCTCATCTCAAGTAAGATGGATTTATTCATGCTAACTACTGTTATAAGAAATCTGAAAATGTAATGATCTATTAATTAATCTGAGCTAGTTATAGTATCTTTAGAGTAGTACTAAGTAGCATTAAAAGTTA
Organism: Neotragus pygmaeus; assembly: GCA_006410875.1. Lineage (NCBI taxonomy): Eukaryota > Metazoa > Chordata > Mammalia > Artiodactyla > Bovidae > Neotragus > Neotragus pygmaeus. The sequence continues at coordinate 781,591 of SJYV01056248.1, read as the reverse complement.
ATTGGATTGGGAGCTTGTGTGCACCTGTGGTGGATTCGTGTCGATGTATGGCAAACCCAATAGAGTATTGTAAAGTTAAATTTAAAAATAAATAAATTAAAAAAAAAAAAAGTTAATTGGAAAAATGATCTTTTGTAATTTTAAATAAATTACACATAACTTTAAAATACTTGAAAATAGGTCTTTGTTTTTTGTTTTGTTTAAATCATTTTCATTTTGTCTTTTGTACCATATAAGTTATATAAGTACTAGTACAGTGGAAGACACCTGGGTCATACACTTTTATAGTAACTGGCATTGTTTACAAGGGCATTTGTTGTGTTCTCTTTATAAATATGAAACATATAACCCTGCATCTTGGAGATTTCTTCATATAAATACATAAAGGTCTTCCTTATTCTCCCGTTTCCACCTTTTTTCAATGAAAATATTTAGACTTAAGAGTAAAGTCTCCTCTGTTGCTTTATTAAATAATGTATCTCTCTGTATATCCATCAGTTAACTTTTTAAGTGCATTTCAAAAGAAGTTGCAAATATCAGTAACCATTACTCCCTAAACATTTTATCATGTAGTCATTAATTGAATATTGTGTTTGTTTTGAGATAAAATTAACCTACAGTCATATCCATAAATCTTGTTTTTAATTTTGTGAGATCTGACAAATGCCTACATCCCTTTTAAAATAAACATTATTTTCATCATCCTTGAGAGTTACTTCATGTCCATTCCCAATCAGTCCCACCCCTATCCCCACCTTCTTCCAGAAGGCAACTATTCTGATTATTTCAATATAGATTAGGTTTGCATGATCTAGGCCTACATAGAAATTGAATTCATAAAATAGTGTATTATTTGTGTAAAACTTTTTTTCAACTCAGCATAGTGTTTTTAAGATGTATCCATGTTTTTGTATGTCACAGTGGTTTGTTTCCCAAAGTGGTTGTACTATATTACACTCCCACTAGCATATGATTTTTTCATGTATTTCCCACCAGTTTTTCATGTATTTTTTGGGTATTTTTATATTTTTTGAGAATGAGGATTAAATGGTATTCTCATACATCCAGAATGACTGGATGTATGTTCTGTTATCTCAGTATAGTTTTGTTTTGTTTTATTAACTGCGTTGGATGCTAAAGCTGAAACTCCAGTACTTTGGTCACCTCATGCGAAGAGTTGCATTGAAAAAGACTCTGATGCTGGGAGGGATTGGGGGCAGGAGGAGAAGGGGACGACCGAGGATGAGTTGGCTGGATGGCATCACGGACTCGATGGACGTGAGTCTGAGTGAACTCCGAGAGATGGTGATGAACAGGGAGGCCTGGCGTGCTGCAATTCATGGGGTCGCAAAGAGTCGGACACGACTGAGCGACTGAACTGAACTGAACTGGGTCTTAGTTGAGGGCTGCGGAACCTTGTGTTGCAGCACACAGACTCCAGTTGTGTGTGGGCTGCAGAGCGCACAGCCTTTAGTAGTTGCAGCTGTGGGCTTAGGTGCTCCCAGGCTTGTGGGACCTTCGTTCCCTGACCAAGGATCAACCCAGGTCCCCTGCATAGCAAGGCAGATTCTTAACAACTGGACCACCAGGGAGGTCCCCTAAGTGTATTTTTGATTCCCATTTCCCTCATGACTATTGATATTGAACAGTTTTTCGTGTATTTTTTGGGTATTCTTACATTTTTCTTTATAAAGTGTTCAGGTTTTTTGCCTGTTTGTTAGTGAGCTATGAGTTCTTATATATTCTGTATATCGGTCCTTTGTTATATGTGTGCTTTTCTTTTGTGGATTTTGCTATGTTTTATGTAGGAAACCTCTGTCTATATCTACCACTAGGGCAAGAAGATAATCTTCTGTTTTCTTTTAGAAGCTTTGTAATTTGTAGCTTTCACATTTAAGTCTAAGAGCCACCTTAAATTGATATTTGTATATAGTATAAGTTAGGGGTTAAATTTCACTTTTTTCTTTTCTGTATGGTGGCCAGTGGTTTCATCACCATTTATTGGAAATACTTTACATTCCCCACTGTGTTGTTTTGGTGCCTTTTATGAAGAATCAAGTGACTTAAAAATATGTATGTTTTTCTAGACTTTATATTCTATTCCAGTGAATTAAATGAATATACTTAGGCCATTTCAAATAGTTATGATTAATAAAGTTCTGCAAAACGTCTAAGTCAGCTGGTGTAACTTTGTTCTTTTTTTTTCTCTTGAGTGCTTTTGATACTCTAGTATTTTGCTAATATATAGAAATATGGTTTTTTTTTATAAATTGGTCTTATATTGTTACCTTGTTAAAGTTATTAAGTTCTAGTAGTTCTTTTATAGNAGTCAGCTGGTGTAACTTTGTTCTTTTTTTTTCTCTTGAGTGCTTTTGATACTCTAGTATTTTGCTAATATATAGAAATATGGTTTTTTTTTATAAATTGGTCTTATATTGTTACCTTGTTAAAGTTATTAAGTTCTAGTAGTTCTTTTATAGATTTCCTAAAATTTTTTATGTAAAAAATCATGTAATCTCTGAATAAAAGACTTATTTCTTTTTATGGTTTGACCCACTGGATAGGATCATAAGTACAGTGTTGAATAGAAATAGTGAGAGTGGGCGTCCTTACCTTTTTCAGCAAGCTTTGAGGAAAAGCCTTAATATTTTGTCTCTTAAGTATAAAGTTAGGTAAGGATTTTTCATAGGGTTGCTTTTTATTCGTAATTTGCTGGAAAGTTTTGATGATGAATGGGTGTTGATTTACTATATGCTTTTTCTGTGTCAAATGACCATAAGGTTTTTCTTCCTTATTATTTTTTCTTTTAAGTATTTTTATTTATTTGGCTGTGTCAGGTCATAGTTGCAGCATGCGAGATCTTTCTTTGCAGTGCATGGGCTCAGTAGTTGCAGCACATAGGCTTAGTTCCCCACAGCACGTGGAATCTTAGATCCCCAGCCAGGGGTCAACAGGAGTCCCTTGCATTGGAAGGTAGATCTTAACCACTGGACTGCTGGGGAAGTCTCTTTCCTTACTCTCTTGATGTGGTGACGTACACTGATGGATGTTGGATTGCTGAGGATTGTTGAAGAGAGATTTATTTACAAGAATTGGCTTATGTAATTGTGTTTTCTTGTGCTTAGTCACTCAGTTGTGACGAACTCTTTGCAACACCATGGACTGCAGCTCACCCGGCTCCTGTGTCAATGGGGATTCTCCAGGCAAAAATACTGGAGTGGGTTGCCTTGCCCTCCTCCAAGGCATCTTCCCAACCCAAGGATCAAACCCAGTTCTCCCACATTGCAGGCAGATTCTTTACCATTCGAATCACCAGGGAAGCCCCTCATTACTGTGTAATTGTAAAAGTAAAGTATTAGTTGCTCAGTTGTGTCTGACTCTTTGAGACCCCATGGACTGTAGCCCACCAGGCTACCCAGTCCACGGGATTTTCTAGGCAAGAATACTGGAGTGGGTCACCATTTCCTTCTCTAGGGGATCTTCCCGACCCAGGGATTGAACCCCAGTTTCCTACCTTGCAGGTAGACTCTGTATCATCTGGTAGTTGTGGGAGTTGGCAAATCTGGAGTTTGTCGGGCAGGCTAGCAGGCTGGAAATTCTTGGGCAGGAGTTGATTCTACACTTGGGACAGAATTTCTTCTTAGAAAGAAACCTCAATTCTGCGCTTTTTTTTTTAAATTTATATATATATATAGGAATATAGTTGATTTACAACGTGTTCGTTTCACATGTACAGCAAACTGATTAATTTACACACATATATATACCGCACAGTTGGACTCATCTCACATGCTAGTAAAGTAATGCTCAAAATTCTCCAAGCCAGGCTTCAGNTTGGACTGCTGGATGTGTGGGGGCCAGGGGTCTGGGGGAGGAGGAAGGGGGAGGTCTTTGCTCTTTTATGTTGCATAAGGTGGTGCTCAGGGCTTCCCACATGGCTCAGAGGTAAAGAATATGCCTGCCAAGGCAGGAGCCACAGAAGAAGCGGGTTAAGTTTGATCCCTGGATTAGGAAGATCCCCTGGAGTAGGAAATGGCAGTCTATTCCAGTATTCTTGCCTGGAAATCTCCATGGACCGAGGAGCCTGGTGGGTTAGAGTCCACGGGGTCACAGAAAGTCGGATGTGACTGAGCACATCTTCATTTCTAACAAGTTTCCAGAGGGTGATGTTGCTGGTGGTCATGGAGTTGGAGGGAGAAAAGAACATTTGAGAACAGTTGATCTTCACTAAAATGAATCAATTCATTAATTATTGGTTAACTGGTTTTTGGTGCTACTGTGTCTGTTTAATCATCAGGTATGATCTTGCTGAAAAATTCAGTTCAAATTCTAGACTAATTTATATGTTAATTCATTCTTTCTTTATTCCCCCATTCAGCACTCATTTGTCACCCTCTCACCAAAGACTGGAGATACTCAAAGATGAATGGGACACAGTTATTGCCTGCTTGATGCTGAGAGACTTCAAGAAGGATTAACTCATTTTTTTAAGATCTTTAACTGCCTGAAAAAGAAACTGAATTCAGGATGAAAATAAGAAATTTTAAATTGAGTATGTTGTTCATTGTCAATTCAAGAAAGTTGACTTGCTTCAGTAAACATTCCATAGGCTTAAATGTAGACTGTCCCTTATGAATTCAGCTGTTCAGAGTATTGGGCACATGAGGCAACTCCATGGACTCAGGCCAGCCAATCAAGTGGAATCATGGGTGGGAAATAGCAAGAATAAATGTGAAGTTCTGTGTTTGAGCTAAAAAAATCAATAATTCAAGGGCAGCTTATGTGAAAAAGATCTGAGAGCTTTAGTTGGCTTTTGTCCAAAATCCATGTACAGCAAATCAATTTATTTAGCTTCCTAGGGATCCATTTTGCAACTAGTAGCCTTTGCTTAAAATTAGCTTTCTATGGACTCTTTGTGTACATGTATACATGGATATCTGTATACAGCTATCGTCTGCTTATTGAAAGTTCATTTTATGCCACTTATATTTTAGAGAAAGCTTTAACATTTGTACCTTTTTTTTTTTTCCTCCTAACTGAAAGAAATCTGAAGGGGAGTTCACTTTTACAAAAAAAAGGAGAGTGGAGAAAATTTTATTTGGTGTTTGTTTTGCAGAGAGCTACTATAGAAGCATGGTACACCTTGAGGAATAGCGAGGAAATAAAAAGCCAGAACTATGAGCCTATGCCTTCTGCTCAGCAACCTGCAGTTCTAATTCAACCAACTGCTTCTGCTGGAATGCCTCTGGTCTCCCCGAGTTAAATCTGGCATCTATCTGCCATTAGAGGCCAACGAACCAAATACACATGAAGCGAGTGCCCCCAATTAGTTTTCTACTCTTGATCCTGACAAGCAGTTCAGAAGGAGAAAATGAATTCCATATTGAATCACCTCCCAAGGCAAAAAGGGTCTTCTCCAGCCTGCTGTTGACAAGGTCACTGCCAGTGGGTTAGGCCAGCAGGAGCCTCTAATTAGGTCTCTGGGACAATCCCAGGTTTAGTGTTTATCTGCAATCGTACTTATGTAGGTTGGAAAATCACTCAGTTGCCCCCTAGTACTCCTGGGACACTGAAAATCTCACAGGGAGATCTGGGTCCTGTAAAATGACAGAGGAATTTCTTGCAGGGGCTAAATAACTCTCACTATAGATGTCCTGGCACACATAGATGGCATTATCGACTCAATGGACATGAGTTTGAGCAAACTCCAAGGAGTTAGTGAAGGACAAGGAAGCCTGCCGTGCTGCAGTCCGTGGGGTCACAAAGAGTCGGACACGACTGAGTGACTGAACAACAGCAATAGGTGTCCTAGAATTCCTGTTTCTGATGAATTGAATGTTCTCTCCCCTGGGTGCCCTGTTGTCTTTAGTTTCTCTTTCCAGTCCCCAAATCACCATGCTGTAGGGAAATGTAAGGTCCAGGTGGGTTGTTGGAGAAGCAACATGATGGCCAGGAAGCTCTGGCATTGAAGCTGGCCCTTCCTGCACTCTGAAGTTCCTGTGACAGTACCTGCATCTTAGGGAGGAAAGAATTAAATAAAGTTTGTGGGACTGGCCTGACTGTCTGGTGATTAAGACTCTGCACTTATAATGCAGGGCTGAAGTTGGATCCCTNAAGCAACTGCCTCTCGCCCCCTGGGAGAAGCTTTCCCTTTAACCTCAGGCACTGACTCCAGCCTTTCTTCTCACAGAGCTGTGTACACACCTCCCTTATGGCACATTTGATATGGTTATAGAGTTATTTGTTTATGTGATGGGCTCTCTCGTGAGGTCGGGAGCCTTATCCTGTACCACCCTGACACATGGAACAAATTAGGGTCTCCATAAATGTTTGTGGAACAAATGCATTTCGATGTCTAAACAACTAACTTACAAAGAGACTGTGTATCTGAACTGTTACTATCTTAGGTATCACCTATATTAACAGTTTCCATTCAGTCTGGCATTTTTGTGGTGTCTCTACACCCCATTACCAAGGACAAGCTGACATATGAGGGAAGATAAGGAAAGCAGGCTATTTTTAGGGGGTAGGGGCATAACTCCAATTGCCACAAGCGATTCAGCAGCTTCATTTTCCAGTTGCCCTTTTGACTTTGTAAATAATCACAACCCACAATTTCAGGAATACTCTATTAATATTCCATGAAAGAAAATTAATTGATAGACTGAATTCCTCAGGCGAAAATGATGCTATTACTCAAACTACAAGCACAGGGCAGACGTGGAAGGTCGATTGGAAAGGGAAGGAAGTGGGGGTCTGAGTGAGGAGAGGCTGGAGAGCCAGCTCTCCCCAGGAGATGGCTCTGTAGGGAAATGGGTTGGGGGTGCAGAGTGTGGGGCAGAAAGCAAAGCATGCTCCCAGGGCAGCCCTCCTGTCAGACAGGTGGCAGCTTTGCAGAACCAGCGAATCCTCCTCATTACAGCAGGCTGGGCTGCCAGCCAAGACAAAGGGGGACAACTTTAACTCCTCATGGGGAAGGGCTAGCAAGACAGAAAGGAGCCCCACCAAATGGGGATGGTTCCTGTCAGGATTTCAGACCAGGGGGGAAGTCGGGTCCTTAACAAAAAGAGACAAATCATAGAAACTGGGCCAATACCACCAACCCCACAAGGAAGCAGGGGACTGAAGGGTACAGGGGTGCGTGGGGTTGTGGGGGGCGGGGAGACACCACACCACAGATAGATACCTGACCCACAGAAGAAAAATAAATTCTGATCTCACTGGTGACGGGTAGAATCTAGTAAGGAACTGCCTGCCTTGATTAAGCACTGGCAAGCTGTGGCTCATGGGCCAATTCCGGCCAGCCACCTGTTTTTGTAAATAAAGTTTTACTGGAACACAGCCACGTTCATTTGCTCATGGACTGTCCATGGCTGTTTTTGCTCTAATGAAGGCAGAATTGAGTAGTTGTGACATGGACCATATGGCCCTGCAAGGCCTAAAATACATGCAAGCTGGTCCTCTGAAGAAAAAGTTTGCCAACTTTTGGTCCAGAAAATGCTCAGGATATCCCTCAGACCAACCGAAATCAGAATCTCTGGTGGCAAGAGCCAGGCATGAGTACTTTTTAAAGCTTCTCAGGTGACTTCAGTGTGCTATCAAGGCTGCAGATCACTGGTCCCGCCTAATGAAGCAACTCTGAGAAGCAGCTGAACACAGGATAGGATTCCACCTCAGTTGAATAAGTCGCAAGGAAGGATGGTTCAGAGCTTGAGCTTTAGGGAAGAGAGGACTAATCTGCATCCTCACTCTCCCACTTATTAGCTATCTCACCTAGAAAGCTCAACCCTTTAATGCCTCAGTTTCTCCATCTGTAAAATGGGCATAACAACAACAACTACCTCACAGAGTGACTGAACTGGAGTCAGTCTGGAGAAATTCTCAAGGCTGTCACACATGGTGCCACAAGAGAGATGTTCATGTTGGAAGCTGAGCAACATCTTGAAGATGCTACTGGGAAAGCCATGTGACCCAGCCGGCACTGAGGGGCATGGTCCAGGAGAGCCTGAGAGACACAATGGCTAAATTCTGCCCACATCTCCTCTGCTCCTGGCGCACCCCATTTTGGGTCCTGGCTTACATTTTGGATGCTAGCAGAATCTCCCTGGAAGACTCCGGTAGCTGCTGGTAAAAGCTTTTTTAGAGACCTCAAATACCAAAACCTGAAACCTGCTGCTGGGACCGCACCCTTGGCTGTGGTAGGCCCCTGACGCTTGCCGTGCCAACTCCCACTTCTCGCCCACCTTTGCGCTGCCTCCATGCCAGTCTGGTTTCAAAACAGTCTACCGCACTCTGCCAAACTCATACGCAGGGAACACGAGGAGGACTCAGACCTGCTATGCACAGAAGGCTTCTCTTTTGGGCAGACTATCTGCTTCCTAAAGATATTCCAACAATATGTGTCCTTGACCATTAAATTCATAAGGAAAAGGCATGCATACTGCAAAATTCCTGGGGCTGCTTGCTCAGCTAATGACCTACAATGAGCAGGGAGAGGCGTCCTGCATTTCACAGACAGGCCTGGGTCTTGTTCAGAGTTAGTAACCTCTCCCAACTGGTGTAAAGATGAGAGGTTCCTCAAAGGCGTGTCCAGATTCCGTGGGAGCCCTGGCAAGGTTTGGAGACATATCAACTCAGGAAACAGTAAACCATGACCTTCATCAGCTGAGCCAGGGGCGTGACTGTTTGCAATCAGCCATCTCTTCCTGCATATTGGTTTAAAGCCTGGGGTAGAACAAGATCAAGCTTCGTGGCCAGTTTCAGAAAAGCCTGAGCAATACTATCCTGAATGTAATATTTGTGTAAGGAAGGGTGAAAGTGTTGGTCGCTCAGTTGTGTCCAGCTCTTTGTAACCCCATGGACTGTCTGTTGCCCACCAAGCTCCTCTCTCCATGGGACTCTCCAGGCAAGAGTACTGGAGTGTGTTGCCATTCCATTTTCTAGGGGATCTTCCCGACCCAAGGATCAAACTTGGGTCTCCTGCACTGCAGGCAGATTCTTTATACTGTGAGCCACCAGGGAAGCTCCGTAAGGGAGGGTAGCTTAATACCATTCCAGGCCCCTATCCACAGGGCCTGTCCAAAAAATAGGCATCATATATGATGATCTAAAATAGCTGAGGGTCAAGCCACGATTAAGGGACAACCCCTCAATGCAACTAGAAAATCCAAGAACTAGCCAGTGAGAAGATCTAATTATAATGGTAACAATGATACTAATAGCTTCTTCCATTTATTTGGGGCTAAGTGCCTGGTGATTTATTTATTTATATGCAATCTCTTATTTATTCTTTACAATCATCTTATGAAGACTTGGAGAATTAAAAAAAATTTTTTTTCAAATACTTTTAATTAATTTATTTATTTTGGCTGTGCTGGGTCTTCATTGCTGCGTGGGCTTTTCTCTAGTCGCAGTGAGCTGGGGATACTCTAGTTGTGACGCATGGGCTTATCATAGGGATGGCCTCTCTTGTTGTGGAGCAGCACCATTCAGCAGTCGTGGTGGACGGGTCCAGTTGCTCCGTGGCAGGGGGGATCTTCCCATGCACCATTTTCCTAGGCTCTCAGGATCCCTTCAGAACCTGCTTGTGGATTTCTGTTTCAGGTTTCTCCCTGTACTCTCCCACTTGGCTGCTCCTTGGAGAGTTCTTAGAGACTTGCCCCTGATCTCCCCTCATCCAAAGGATGGATTCTTGGCTCCACCCCTGGGTTATGTCTGGTCAATGATTTACTCACCTAAGCAGCAGCCAGCTTCTCTCTCCAAATAGTTCTGATAAAGCATCATATCTTTCATCTAAAGAGGACAGAAGACCTAATTCACCTTCAGAACATAACACTAGTCCATGGAGCTCAAACACGGATGTGTCCCCGTGCACCTCCTGGACACCTGACCCCGCTCCTGCGCTGCCTAAGGGTGCTGACTAGGGACCCCACCTGCCTGGGATCCTCGGTGGCCCTGGGTGAACTAGCAACTCCACTTTTCTCATCTGCAACCCTAGAGTAATAACAACACCTCTTTCAAGGGGCCATGGTGAGAAGTGAGACAATATATTATATGTACTTAGCTCAAAGCTGGCACAAGACAAACACAACTGTTATTACCAGTTGTGATTATATTGCTGTTTCTCTTCTGGTTGTTACTATATATTCACTTCATTAAAATTAACTGCCCTACTCTTTCAAAACAGTACAGAAAATCACATGTCACTCTTCCAGGACTGGAGTCTTACTCATGGAAAAACACCCAGGTTCAACAATTGTTCTATTAACTTGGCCCCTAAGTAGAGTGCATTACTTCTAATGGCACTTGACAGCTTTGCCAAGACTTGATCATATATTCTCTAAGCTAATCCCCACACCAACCCAGTTTTGTAGATGAGAAAACTGAGTTTCAGAGGTATCAAATAATAATAATAGTAATAAGATGATGATGCCCCACTGGCTCAGTGGAAAAGGATACGCCTGCAGTGCAGGAGACTCAGTAGACTTGGGTTTGATCCCTGGGTTGGGAAGATCCCCTGGAGGAAGAAATGGCAACCCACTCCAGTATTCTTGCCTGGAGAATCCCATGGACAGAGGAGCCTGGGGGGCTACGGTCTATAGGGTCGCAGTCAGACATGACTGAACAACTGAGCAAAAACACACAATGATAACGACTAACATTTATTCAGTGCTTCCTATGTATTATACACTGTTTTAAGAAGCATCTAGGTATACAATCTTTCAATTTTCAAAATCACATTATGAAATAGGTGTTATTGTTATACCCGTTTTACAGATGGGGAAACTGAGATACCGAGATTAAGTAATCCCGTAATGTGACAAAGATCTCAGAGATCATGGGAACTGGGTAAGTTCAATTCCCTAGTGGTGCCTGAGTTCACAGCAAGGTTTGGTAGAGAACACAGAGAGACAAGACCCATGAGCTTCGACTACAGTGACGCTGTCCCTACCCTGCACCTCCCTCCCTTGTATACACACTGCACACACTCATACATACACACACACACACTTCTGCCCTTCCCACTGCATGATCTCTAACTCTCCTTCTCACTACACAATTCTGTGATTGCAACCAAGTCTACAGAGACCATCCTGCTGCCAGTTTTGGAGAGGCCAGAGCACTGATGCATGTCGTTTTCCCAAAGGAGAGAGAATGAAGCTGAATATTTTCCTAGCCACATTAGAAATGATGTTCCTGCTTTAGAAAAACATAAAAATGTGTCTTGTTTTGTCTTTTAACAGCCTTGCTTTGATCTGCAGGTTAGCTGCAGACTGGCTATGTCCACTGCCCTTCTATGGTGGGCCACATCTGGGCCTGAGCAAAGCAAGATCAGAGTCCTTAGAAAGCATCACCCCATCCATGCTCACGTTGCTGGTGTCACAGTTCTGTCACTGTCTTGATTAGTGCAGGGAAAAGGGAGTCACAATTAAGTGAGATAAATCTGTGCTGCCCAGGAAACACCAGATGAGTCGGTAAACTGCCCGGTTATTGGTCACTTGGAAAGCAGATTTCAGTTGCCCCAGGGCCCTGAAACACAAAGCTCAGAGAGGCTGTGGAGCAGCTGCTTCTCTTACAAAGCCTGCAGTAACTGTAAAGAGGACAAATGTGTGTTGCCCAGACTAAGGGGGCTCATGCATTTGAGGTTCTCATTTTGAAAAGTGTGGAAGAGAGACTGTCTCATACTCTGGATTATCTTTTTTGCCAGTCGATGAGCAACTGAGCCAGACTGCCCAACGGGACATTCACCGTCAATCTTATCCTAGCTTGTCTCTGGGATGCTTTGTGGAATGTTCACAGACACTGTTCAAATGACAAAAGCTTGAAAGCGAATTATCCGCTTGGCTCACCATTACCCACTTTCTGCTAATGCAGAAATATCATCATGCAAGATGGCCACATGCTAAACACAGAGGGAGGTGTGCTTCTGGGAGCTGGTGCCTAGGGAAGTCGTTCATCAAGGGATGGGCTGGGAAACCCCTGGATATCTTAAGACCTGGGATCTGAGAGGTCAAAACTACTTTCATAAAAGCACTAAGACATTATTTTCCTTGTCCACTCTCATGCTTTCTCAAGTGTACAGTAGGTTTTCCAGAAGATACATGACATGGAATATGGCGTTGGATCGGACGTATGAGCAAGTAAGAGAATCCCAACAATATCCCACTAGGCCAGATACTACAGAGATTCGCAGCAAAGCAAAGCAATGATATTATTCTCACTGATTATTTTCAGAAAAAAAAATGTATATTTAAGGATAAAAAATAATTTATGTTAACATACATCTGGCACATTGTTTGAAATAAATTGACAAATTATTTTGTACATTTTTTAGTTTTCATTTTGACTATGGTGAATATTGATTGCTATAGTCCACAGAAAAGTGTTTGGGCCCCTCAGTTTTTGAAAGAATGACAAGATTCTGAGCCCCAAAACCTGGAGAACCACTGCTTAGGATCACTGATCTGATAGCTTTTTTCCCCTTGGGAAGCAGTCCTTCCCTCTCTGCTCAGTAGTCAAGCATCTGCCTCTGGCTCATACTCCCCACTTTCTGGGGTCTTGGGTGCAGGTTGTCTCCCTCATAGCCTCATTACTTGCCTTGACCCCAAATCCTTACCGTTGACTTGTCTTTCTTCTGCCTACGACATGGGTCTGGGGAGGTCCCAGTTGTGCACCCTCCCTGGCCAGCCTCTGAGCTCTCAATCAGGTGGTGTCCACAAGCATATGAGGACTGTCACTTCTGCCTGGGCTGTCAACCCACAAAAGCCAGAGGGGGGCAGGGGAGACAGGTGCACCTCTATGGCTGACAGTGGGAGGGAGCTGCATCTAGACCCGGGAGGTCGGGATGTTGAGCCTGGACTGCAGAGACTGGGCGGGGGGAGCCCCAGGCCTGTGGTGAGGGGCAGGCAGTACCATACAGATCAAGGGCCACTCTATATGTGAAAAACCATATGACTGATGCCAAAGCCACAGGCAGGGCCATGTTCTCTGCAGGTTCCAGGGACCTCAAAAGCCCTCTCTCTCTCTCTCTCCTGCAAATCACAGTAAAATACTCACTTTAATCAAATCCACCTAAAAACAATCCCTGACCTGGTATAAAGTACTGGTGGGAGAAGTGCAAAGATTCTTAAGAAATGCTCCATCCCTGCCCTCCAGGAGCAGGACAAACCTGTGGCGGAGATTCAGATCAGCAGCAGAAGGATCAGACTTGAGTTTTTAACTCATGTCTCGTATCTTGCCTGTTTACTAGACACTGCACATGGAGAAAAAGCAAAGCCACTAGAGAAAACGGAGAAATAGAAGCCCTAAACAATTCACAAGACTGGATAATCATCATCTGAAACACAAGAATTGATTCTGCAGAAGAAAGCACTCTCTCTTTCCCTTTTCTACATGTTATTTCCTAACTTTAAATTCAATTGTTGGCCTGGACAGAAAGACACTGACTTCTGACCAAACCAAAAACTCTCCTGTCTGACCTGGTTATCCTCAGGTCCCCAGTCAGGATTCACCCTTGAAGCTCTTTGGAGGCATGCAGCTAGAGAGCCTCCCAGCCAGGTGGGCATCTTAGAAATGGAAGGGAACTTGGAACATTCTAAAATTGCAAAATGCTTCATCTTTAAAGCAGGCTCTAGAATCACTAAGTTCTATGTTACAATGGGCAACCTAATCATTACTTTCTTACTTAACATGGCCAGAGGCAAACAACCAGAGGACTTTACTAATGCAGACAACAGCCAGCTCTTCGAACTTGTCTATCTGCTGTCAGCATCAAGCAGTGACCTGTCACAGCCAAAGGCAAAGTCCTGCAAAGTCCTCCATTGGATTCCCAAAGAACAAGAAGATGACTGAAAGGAGTATTGTTCACAAAAGGATTTTATCAAGCCATTTTTCATCTTAATCGCCCTTTTTATTCCATCTCCTCTTGCCTCTTCCTCCTCCCTCCCCATAACTGTAATCATTTCTTATTCAGCAAAGTTTTGAAATCCTGGGTACTGTCTTACTTTAAGCATCTTCGAATCTTTTGTGAAGATTATCAAGATCATGTACTTTCAAATCTCCTGCTCTATGAACATCAAAAGCCCATTAACTAATTAATTATACGCTTTCATGGATTATCTGCATGTAAACTATTAGAAAATCACTATTCCTATTACACACATAAAATTCCATCTTTTTGTCTCTATCATACATTCTTTTTCTCCCTCCCTTCTCTCCCTCTACTCTCTGCTCTCTTCTCTCTGTCACTGTCTCTTTCTTCTTCTCCCTCCCTCTTTCTCTCTCCCTCTCTCTCTCTGCTTAGTAACCACAATTACACCCCATGCTTTCTGTCCTTATGATGCATTCAAACATTCAAAAAGTGATTTGACTATTGATAAAAGTTTTTAATCATCTTAAAAGTGTCAAGATTGAAAACAAAGTAACTTCTTCACATATTAAACAGATTAAAAGGAAGTCCATGGGCTTGTCTAGAGGAGGAGGATGGATCCAGAACCTAGTCTTATGTGAACTGAAGCAATGAGTACTAATCAGCAAGGTCATCATGAGGATTAAATAAAACAAGGCCTGTAAAGCACCTAGCTCAATGTCTGGCATGAAAAATTGCTTAGCAAATGATAGCTATTATTATTATCTGGAAGCCTTTACAATGGAGGCTGTCATTCAGAAGAGGAAGAAAATTAGAAAGGGAGAGATCTCGCCTATCAGATTCTGCTTCTTAATCCATCTGTGCATTCTATTTCACTTGGTTTGACAAGGGACAGAGCATTGACATTAACTCCTCTGATCCCCAGAATGAGCCTGTGAAGCTAACGTAGGATTATCCTGTTTGGTAAACCAGGACCTGATGGCCACCCACTCCAGTGTCCTTGCCTGGGAAACCCCATTGACAGAGGAGCCTGGCGGGCTACAGTCCACAGGGTCACAAAAGAGTCAGACATGACTGAGTGACTAAACAGCAAAAACTCATCTTAAGAACTGGTCTCTGAATAATTTAAGACTAAAATGCTGAAGTCAATGCAATAACAAGCTAACCCTAGCTGAGTGAATCAAGATGTTTTCTCCTATCTACTAGGCAAAAGTTATAGGCTGTCTTCCCCTCCAGGAGCAGTGCATCCTGCTTTGGGGGGTGGGGTCCCTGCAGATGGCTGGGAGTGGGGAAGGGGGCGCCAGGCCATGTGCAGGGACTTGAATCCCAGAAGCCCAGCTGCTGTGTTGCCTTCTGTGGCCCCACCGCCAATTTAGCACAAAAGATTACAGGCTGGCAGCTGTCAATTATCCAAGCCAGATCAACTCCCCATTGGCATTCCACATCTGGAAAAGCCTTCCTTGGGATTCGTACAGAGGCATCCGCGCATTCTCATGTCTATTATTAGCTTCAAAGCTACCTAGAGAGTAGGTAGCATTTTCTAAATGTAAAGACTGAGAAGTAGAAAATGCATGGCGTAGTTAGTATTTTTCTTTGGAAAAACATACCTGGTAGCTAATGTTGGTACACAGGGAAAAACTATTTTTTAAATGGTATGAAATACAAACAACATGACAAATATCACCAAAAATGATTAACACACTATGAAATAATGTTTCCTATGTTATCTAAGATAGGTGACACTTTTGAGCTGATTGCACACATTAAATATGGTCATTGGTTTTCCAAACCTTAATTCCAGAGTTTTAATTAACTCAATAAAATAAAGAAGATGCTCAAAAGGATTTCTGTCTCATAAAATACATAGGAGAAAAATGCTGGGTACAGAGAAAACAAAGGTTTCTCTACACAGTATTCAGCCTTCAGTGGAAAAGAACCTCCCAAGGCACAAATCATCGACTTGGGCTGCTTTTCTATTTGTCCTGCCTACTTGGGGTCCTTGCTATAAAATCTGATTACTATTATCAGCAAGAAGCTGATTTGACTGCCTTGCTTCAAAGAGAGTCATCCAAATTACAGATAAGTCAAAATACAAGCAGGGTGATCCTGGCACACATCGATAGAATGCTCTGAAGCTCCTTCTTGCCCTGTGGTATGGTGAGGATCCTGTGATCTGACTCAGCTTAAACTGCTTTGGGCTTCCCAGATGGCGCTAGTGGTTAAGAACTCACCTGCCAATGCAGAAGACGTTAAGAGACATGGGTTTGATCCCTGGGTCGGGAAGATCCTCTGGAGGAGGGCATGGCCATCCACTCCAGTATTCTTGTCTGGAGAATCCCATGGAAAGAGGAGCCTGGCGGGCTACGGTCCATAGGGTAGCAAAGAGTTTGATACGGCTGAAGTGACTTAGCACGTGCATAGATGCTTATGCAGGTGACGAATACCAGGTTCCCAGAACAGGGACACACTGACATCCCTGAGTCATGGAGAACTAGAGGAAATTCAAAGGGGAACCAGGGTTTTGTTCTGGGTGTTAGAATCTACATCCCTGGGGAAAGGTTGTTTGCTTTCCGTATCCTTTTATAAACCACTGAGAGACACGCATTTACTGCCTAAGATACCAAAGATTTGGGGATACAGCGAAATGTATCCTGATGACAGCCAGGGAGAACTGCAAGTGAGGGCAGAGGGCACTTGGTGAGAAATGCTAAGTGAGCACAGAAGTTTCAGGCTCCCCTGGAGCTGAGGGGTGAGTGGGGCGAGAGACTAACAGGAAAGCATCAAAGGGAAAGGAAGGACTTGACCCATACTGAGTGCTTCCATTAAGAGATGGGCAGGACTTAAAACAGAAAATGACTTTAGCTTCTCATTTCAGAAAGACAGAAGGGCCACTACAGCCAGCTTGCTGTTTTTCCAACTCTGATCATTGAGGTCTAGGCTGGATTTGAATAATGTCACGGTTGGGAGAAATGCGGGCTTATTGAAGGGGATCTGGTTCTTGGTGGTGGTGTGGTCAGCAGTTTGGATAGGAAGGGATGAGAGGAAGAGGAAAGAAGCACAGTGCTCAAAACCAACTTGTCATTCATACAGAAGATGTGCTCGAGTGGAAAGAATTGGGCTTAAAAATCCTGCTCCACTCTTCCTGACGTGGTAAATCTGGGTAAGTTATAGTCCTCCCCAAACCTTACTTCTCTCAACTGTAAAATGGGGTAAATGCTTGCCATGAAAGCGCTCATCAGCACTAAAGAATACCTTTAAAACTTGGAGCACAATTATCTTGTACACAAATAGACAATAAATACTAGATCCCACCTGACTCAACTCATATCGTCTTGCCCGACAATGGAATAACAGATGACTGGGATCACTGGTCATCCATTTTTCCACAAAATGCATAGTTTCAGAACTCTTGCCTTGTTGGTCCCTCTGATGGACAATTAGGTCAATTTGTGATTTAGCAAATATATTCTTTCGATGTGAAAGTTAATAATATTGCCTGTTTAGTATCTAATTGCATCACCTATTCTTTAGATATTTTTAATGTGGGGGAGAGCTTAAAGAATAGAGGGGAGAGGAGAGAGAAGTTAGGGAAAATGGAAATATTTAGTGAGTCCCCCTTCTAGTGAGTGCTCAGTGAGATAGCCCTATCAGTGGCCCAGTTTCCTAGGAAATTCTGCTTGGAGATCTCAGGCTGTAAGTGTATCAGCAGTTTACTTGGTAGAAGACAAATACATCTTCACTGTCTTGGGCAATATGTCACACAGCCAATGGTATGTGTAATATCTAAATCAGGCCTTTTTGAGATGATACTTCATTCATGTGGCAGTCACAGTTTTACTATTTGAAACAGACTTCATGAGTTGACTCAAAACTTAAGCCTTTTTGAACCCTCCTACACTGTTGGTGGGAATGTAAATTGGTACCGCCACCATGGAAGACAGGTCTGGAGGTTCCTTAAAAAGCTAAAAATACCATATGATTCAGTAATCCCTCTCCTGGGAATATATCTAGAAAAGACAAAAAAAATCGAATTCAAAAAGATACATGTACCCCAATGTTCACAGCAGTACTATTTACAATAGCCAAAACAGAGGAGCAAACTAAATGTCCATTGACAGACGAAAGGATGAAGAAGATGAAGTACATGTATGCAATGAAATACTACTCAGCCATAAAAAAGAATAAAACGTTACTATTTGCAGCAACAAGGATGGACCTAGAGATTATCGTCCTAAGTGAAATATCAGACACAGAAAGACAACTATATGATATCACTTTTATATGGAATCTACAAAAAATAATACACATTAACTTTTTTGCAAAATAGAAACAACATAGAAAATGAATTATGATTACCAAAGGGGAAAGGGGGGGAGGAAGGACAAATTTCAAGCATGGGATTAATACATACACAACTACTCTATAGAAATAGATGGGCAACAAGATTTACTATATAGCACATATTTGTTGTTGTCTTTGTGTTGTGTTTAGTCATGTTCAACCCTTTGTGACCCCACGGACCGCAGCCTACCAGACTCCTCTGTCCATTGGATTTCCCAGGGAAGAATACTGGAGTGGGTTGCCACTTCCTTCTCCAGGGGATCTTACCAACCCAAGGACTGAGCTTGCATCTCCTGGGTATCCTTCATTGACAGGTGGATTCTAACAAAAAAGAACCCAAATCTGTATACGTGAAACTAACACACTATTGTAAATCAACTATAGTTTAATACAAAAAAATTCTTTAAGTCGTTTTCTTCTCATTACATTCATCCACCCCAGTAAAGTGTATCCTCTGTCCTAACCTCATTGGGATCAAAATTCTCTATTCCTCAGCCATAACTCATTGCCCAGGCTGCAGGACTCTCCTCTCTGAATGCAAGAGGGAGATGAAGTGTCTCTCAGACCCAGAGACAGGAGTCTCCTTGTCTCATTTCTCCCATGAAGCCTCCTCTCAACTCCAGTAAAGTTCTTTGGACTCAGGGTGACAAGGGAGGTATCTCAAACCTAATCAGAGAAGATTTTTATTTAATCATTTCATCTTTGCTCTAGGAGTCCCGATTGCCTACCTGCATATCTTAAACAGTTTACAAAGCTCTGTTAGGTGATTAATAACTTGGAAGCCAGGATCCGTAAGGTGGCAGAGGTAAAAACTCAGAACAGACCATGGTTTCAAGAGGATTCAGGGCAGTGAGTTTGGTCAGAAGAGCATATGAAAGCTATGCCCTCTTCTTGGCATCAGGTTGTACCTTTGTGCTGGCTGCTTCCTCTTCCCTGGATGAAAATGGGTGGTTTCATAAGCATTGTTTTCATTCTTCCCTTGTGTCCTAGCCCTTCACAACTTTTCTTTTTTCATTCTTTTTGTTCTCTTTTGCCAAACTGGAATCTCAATTAGTTTCTGAGACACATTTTTTGTAACAGCAATACTGCTTTGTAAATCTTTTCATCATGTCTTGACTTAGAGTCCATACTTTATAAACTTTCTCTCAAAGCATCACTGGATGGAAAGGGGAACCACCAACTTATGACTGAAACACAAAGATTCAAAAACGAACAGAATGAACACTAACATGTTCTGTGAATGTAAGGCTGGAAGGAAACCCAGGGCCCTAAAGCAGAGCAGCTCTCAAGGAACAACAGTAAGGAAGCCAGGTGGGAGAATGAGTGCCCAGATAAGCAGGGAGACTCCACGGTCGGAGCCCTCAAGAAACCTGAAGCTCAGTAAATAAATGAATGTTCTGTGGAGTTGGGAGAAGTTGAAGACATAGGGGCTGCATCATGGACTATGCAGGCAAAATATATAGTTGTGACACCTATTAGGAGAAGGGTCGGGATACAAAGAGCTGGGATTAGGGGAGGGTCTTTGAGGTTCTCAAAAGAAAATCTGTTTCAAGGTATTTTTTGTGACTCTCTCCAGTGATGTATAGCCAACACAAAGGAAATGTTTGCTGAATTGGAAACTCCTAAAACTCAATGTGATGGGGCATAATAAAAGCTCTGGACTCCATCCTAAATATTTATGTGTATTATCTCATTAAATTCTATGAAAAATGAAAGTTGCTCAGTCATGTCCAAGTCTTTGCCACCCCATGGACTATACAGTCCATGGAATTCTCCAGGCCAGAATACTGGAGTAGGTAACCTTACCCTTCTCCAGGGACTCTTCCAACCCAGGGATCCAACACAGGTCTCCTGCATTGCAGGCAGATTCTTTACCATCTGAGCCACCAGGGAAGCCCAAGAATATTGGAGTGGGTAGCCTAACCCTTCTCCAGTGGATCTTTCTGACACAGGAGTTGAAATTCTATGAGGTTGGGGCGAATATGACAGGTGGAGAAACAGGCATAATCAGTTAAATTAACTTCACACTAATAACTGATAGTGGGGTTTGGATTAAGTCCCAGGTATTGGGACTTCCTGGTGGTCCAGTGGTTAAGAATCCACCAGATGATGCACGGGACATGGTTAGGTCCCTGGACTAGGAAGATTCCATATGTCTCGGTGCAACTAAATCCACATGCCACAGCTACTGAGCCTGTGCTCTAGAGCCTGGGAACCGCAACTAGCGAAGCTCAAGCATCGCTAAAGCCCATACTCCACAAGAGAAGCCACTGCGATGAGAAGCCCTTGTGGCAATGAAGACCCAGGACAGCCAAAAACACATAAACATTTTAAAAGTTATTTTTAAGAAAACCCAGATATTCTGGCTCCAGATTCTGTGAATTCAACTACTACACCACACAAAGCATAGGGAGTAAAGTCCCTCTAGGTAATTTCTTGACCATTTTTTAATAATACATTAACCCCAGCTGAAAGTATATCTTCAGGAATCATGCTGGTCCTTACATTATAAGTGTTTTTTAATCAAACATGTAATTTTAATTTTGTGTCTAAGTATTAAACACTGAAGGAGGAAAAATAAAGTTATGGTCTGTGTTGTGCTTAGTCACTCAGTCATTTCCAACTCTTTGTAACCCCATGGACTGTAGCCCGCCAGGCTCCTCTGTCCATGGGGACTCTCCAGGCAAGAATACTGGAGTGGGTTGCCATGTTCTCCTCCAGGGGATCTTCCCAACCCAGGGATCGAACCCAGGTCTCCTGCATTGCAGGCAGATTCTTTACCATCTGAGCCACCAGGGAAGCCCAAAAGTTATGGTCTAATTACCATTAACTGAATCAGACAGAAACAGGCATTTTTCTGACTTTTACCTCGGTGGAATTCTCCATAATAGCTACTTTCTACCCTCATGATTTCACTGTGATTTGAGAGAAATAATTTTGACATCATCTCTCAAGTATAAACACAATCATTTCTCAGTCAACTGAATTTATATTAAGAAACAACAAATCTCTTTTTAAAAGGCCAATGATTCTATTCACCCAAATCTAGTTGCACTTTTTTGGTTAACAGTCTTTTTCTAATCTTTTATTATTTTAAAAAATTGTGGTAAAATACATATATTGTAAGGTGTACCATTTTAACCATTTTAAATGTATAAAAGTGGAGTTTAGCATATTTGTTTTTATGTAACCATCCTCACCGTCCATCACAAAACACTTCATTTTGCAAACTGAAAACTGCATCCATTAAAATCTACTTAAAGATAAAATAGTTTTAAGTATTAACCATGGGGGTTATCTTCATCACTGGCACAAAGCAGTGATGAATACATCATTTATTTTTAAATGTATTAACCTTTGGACCCTAGTCTCAGGATTCAACTGCTCTGAGGTTGAGCCCTGATCATGAGTATTTTTTTAAACTTCCCCAAAGAGACTCACTAGATGGCATATTCAAAAGCAAAGACATTACTTTGCCAACAAAGGTCCATCTAGTCAAGGCTATGGTTTTTCCAGTAGTCACATATGGATGTGAGAGTTGGACTGTGAAGCAGGCTGAGCGCCGAAGAATTGATGCTTTTGAACTGTGGTGCTGGAGGAGACTCTTGAGAGTCCCTTGGACTGCAAGGAGATCCAACCAGTCCATTCTAAAGGAGATCAGTCCTGGGATTTCTTTGGAGGGAATGATGCTGAAGCTGAAACTCCAGTACTCTGGCCACCTCATGCCAAGAGTTGACTCATTGGAAAAGATTCTGATTTGGGGAGGGATTGGGGGCAGGAGGAGAAGGGACCAACAGAGGATGAGATGGCTGGATGGCATCACTGACTCGATGGACATGAGTTTGAGTGAACTCTGGGAGTTGGTGATGGACAGGGAGGCCTGGCATGCTGTGATTCATGAGGTCGCAAACAGTCCGACACGACTGAGTGACTGAACTAACTGACTGAAAGAGACTCACACATAGTCAAGGAGGGATCCTAGAGTTAAGGAAGATAAAGCCATGGACCATATACGCAGAAAGAAGTGGGTCTCAGCCTTTTATTTTTCCTTATATCAGAGACAACTTTGAGAATTCGATGTAGTTATGGATCACCTCCTAGAAATATGTATGCTTACATGTGCTCACAAAATTTACAACCCGACTTAGGGGTTCATGGTCCACAAGAAACTCACTTTGCAATGTTGAGTGCAGAACAACAGACAAGGAGGAAACCCTGGGGAACAACAACAAATAATGAGCTGCTTGAGATAAAGGATCTAGACCAAGGGGCTGAGATGGAACAGCCAGAGAGGTAGGAGGAGAACCAACTAAAGCCAAGAAATTGGAGAGTTTTAAGAGAAGACAGTGGTGCAGAGGCAAAGGCTGTGAACGGGTCAAATGATGGAGCAGCAGATGGTTTAAAAGTAGAGCAGCACGCTCTGCTGGAAGACAAGCCTGGGGGGAGATGCCACAGGAGGGCAGAAAGCCCAATGGAAGCAGCCATTAGAATGAACCACAAAGAGGTTCTATGTTGGAGTCTCAAGGCAGTGTTGACTCAGAGGCCAGAATGCAGGGTGGGGAGGGGTGGACTGAGGCTCCGAGATTTCAGGCACTGTAAGTGCTACTGAGAAGCTGCTGGACCTTCTTCCCACATATACTTATATGACTCTGTTTCCTTTTTTTTTCACTGAGGCACACCCTTCTTCTGACATCCAGACTCTAAAGCATCCAGTCAACTCTCTCCCTAACTCTGTAGCTTCATTCAGTTGCCTAGAAAGTAGAAAGTATTAGTCACTCAGTCATGCCCAACTCTTTGCAATCCCATGCATTGTAGCCCGTCAGGCTCCTCCGTCCATGGAATTCTCCAGGCAAGAATACCGGAGTAGGTTGCCATGCCCTTCTCCAGGGGATCTTCCCAACCCAGGGATTGAACCCAGGTCTACTGCATTGCAGGCAAATTCTTTACCATCTGAGCTACCAGGGAAGAATTGAGTTGCCTAGTTCTTATTAATTCTATATCTGGTTCCCATAACTACTTTTTCATATGTTCAGATTCTACTCTTTCTCCCTTGCCCAAGCCTCATCATCCATAAATAACTTTTCCTTAACATCATAGAACTTACACTATGTTTTCTATCTCCACTTACTGTTATATATAGGCCTGGCAAAGTTCTTTAGGTCAAGTTGTGCTTTGTCAAAAGTTGGCACAACAACACTTCCCATCCTACACAATCTCCTACAATGTGATATTGACACTCATCCCACAAGAGGTGGGGTCTAGATCCGTCCCCTGAATTCAGTCAGAATTCTGACTTGCTTACAACCAAGGCTGCGGCTGGATTAACACATGGGTAGTCATCATCAGAAAACACCAGATCAACAAAAGCAATGCAGGTTCCACTTTGTCCAGTGCAATTTTTGTGCTTGGAGCTCTGAGCTGTCATGGAAAAAATCTGACGAATATAAGGCCACCATCCTGTGAGGAAGCCAGTGCCAGTGAGTAACGACAGCCTACATGATCCCAGCTGAGCCTTCACGTCTTCCCAGCTAAGACCTCAAACATCATGGGACAGAACAAAGTTTTCCCCTCTGTGCTTTTCTGGAATTTCTAATCCACAAATTCCGTGAACCTAGGAAAATGGCTGCTGTTTCATACCACTAAATTTGAGAGGTTCTGTGTCAGTAGCCATGATTACACTTCTCTTTTCTTCTCTTCTGGGTTATAGGTGTCCTGAGGGCAGGGTCTATATCTGATTTTCTGTGAGTAGTACAGTATTGAGACATGACCATAAGGAGACTCTGAAAATGAAGCAACTGTTTTTACAATGAGAAAATATGGGGGAAAGGGTTTTGGTTAGTTTGAATATGTAACCTTTCAAGGCTAAAGATGAAATAGTTAATTTTAATCTACTTATTTATTTACATTTACATATTCACAGTCACAGAGAGCATAAGATGCTATATTTAGAAATATTGCTCCTTTTCATTCCCATATTTCTGAAACAATTTTACTACCTCTTGACACACATCTTTGTCAGCAGCATCTGAGTTATCATTAGAGTCACTTTTTGCATCATCTAACATATTTCTGGAGTGCACTATTGGAAAAGACTCTGATGCTTGGAGGGATTGGGGGCAGGAAGAGAAGGGGACAACAGAGGATGAGATGGCTGGATGGCATCACGGACTCGATGGATGTGAGTCTGAGTGAACTCCGAGAGATGGGAATGAACAGGGAGGCCTGGTGTGCTGCGATTCATGGGGTCGCAAAGAGTCGGACACGACTAAGCGACTGAACTGAACTGAACTGAATCTTCACATCCATTTACACAGTTTGAGACAATGCACTTCAGAATCTGTGTACGATGTTGTCACCGGAAATTTTATCCCAGCCACAAAGCCACATTTATGTAACACAAGACTGGTTTTTATTTGATTGTCTGTGGATGTGAATTCATGAGCACCACAAAATTAGTGAAAATCATTTTACTGCTTTTTAAAGCAACCTGAAAAGGCCTGTGTACAATGACATCTAATGTGCACTTATGTGAGGGCAGAGCCTACGAAAAATCACTAAAGCCGTACAAATCCGCTTCCTTTTAAAGTCATTCCATTAGCTGACCTCTGTGAGCACCCAGTACTGGTATTTATTTTAGGTAATTTCAAGCTCATGTGTCTGCTCCAACAATGTTTGTGGTTCCAAGTAAATAACTGAATTTTCATTTTAGTGAAAATGGAAGACTTTTAAGGACTCAAATTAAAAACAAAATCATATGTTTTGAGGAAAGATATTTTGAAGAAAAAAAAATTACCATATATTTGGGGAGGTGTACCAAGTAGAGGAAGGATACTTGTGGCCCTCCAGGGAGACAGAGCTCCAGATGGTAAGGAGGATCTCCAGGTTATAAGAGGAAAAGCCTGGAGACTGAGCCCCATGGGAGGAAGTCACAATACTCCAGGTGAGAGGTAATAAGGGTGATCATAACTGCTCTCAGTGGGTTTGGAAATGTTGTAAAAGACACCAGCAAAGGCAGAAATGACAGAGCTTGGCCAAGTTAGGGAGGCAGTGAATACAGTGTAAACGCCAGCTTCACAGCCTGAGGATCTGAGTTCAACCTCAGGCCTGTCATTACATAGGCTGTGTGACCTTGAGCAAACTATTAAACCTCTCTGAGCCTCAGCTCCCTTCCTCATAAGAAAATAATATGAGATGACATATAAAACAGAAGAAAAGTTAAAAGTCAGCTGTATAGAGCATTCCTGAAGACATTTCATCAAAAACATCCATTATTATGACTAATAACTGCTTGGATGTGGGGGTCGGGAGACAGGAATCATTATTGCCCACAGAGTTTCTATTAGAATGGGTCATTTCAGATGTCTGCATTAAAAAGTCATATTCTAACTTTCCCCCGCCCATAAGATTCAAAGTGTGTTAGAAAGAAAATAGAATATCATTGCAAAGTAGTTTATTAATTGAGTGTTATTTCTAAATGACATTTTTAAAGAGCTGTAAATTACACTGTCAGAATGAAACGTGATGAGTGGAACAAAGGATCTGTTTCCTCCCTCCCTCTGCTATTGAGAGAAACCACCACATACATCAGTAAATAAAACAAGTCTGGTGTTCAAAATTACCAGGCTGCAAACTCATGCTTCTGAATAAATGTTCACCTGAAAAAAAAAAACTCGAAACTCTTTAAGATCAAGGGCAATAAGATTGAAATGCTGAGCTTCCCAGGTGGCTCAGTGGTTGCCTGCCAATGCAGGAGAGGCAAAGGTTGTGAGTTTGATACCTGGGGCAGGAAGATCCCCTGGAGGAGGGCATGGCAACCCACTCCAGTATTCTTGCTGGAGAATCCCATGGACAGAGGAGCCTGGTGGGCTACAGTCCGGTGGGGGGGGTGTCGCAAAGAGTCGGGCATGACTTAGCAACTAAGCATGCACACACGCTGAGATACAGAGCCAGCAAATGGCTGAGCTTCTTATAAAGAAACCCAACTGACAGAGCAACATTCAAGGCTGGAGGTTGGGAATGCTGGGCACCACGATCACACCTGGAGGTCACCCTGTCACCAGGCTTCCCCTCTTGTACCAATGTGTCTTAACTTGCGGCAGAAAGAGCTTTCTACAGCATAACTCTGATGTCCCTCCCCGGACAGTCAGAATTCCACAAATCCAAACATGAAAAATACTGCCAGTGAGGGAAAGCAAAATTAATCACACTGTACACTATTTTATAAAAGAATTTCATGCAATAAACTACTTATATGTTAAAAGTACTTAAAGGCACTTAAAGGGTAGTACACAATAGCCACTCTTCTGTACCTTATACTGTGTCCTAGGCATCTTTCCATATTCATACACAGACATCTTCCTTCTTTTTTTTCACACAGCTCTTCTACTGCATGCTATGTGCTATATCATAGTCTGTTCAGCTAGTTCCCTACTGCTGGGTACTTAGTTGCTTCCAGCCTTTTGGGATTACAGTAGTGCCATGAGCAATAATCTTATGCATATGTTATTGTACACTGTGCAGGCAGAAGTGTAAGTGTATTTAAACTTTGGTTACATAAGGCCACATTCTCCATTGCAGAGGTTGTACAGTTTTCCAAATTCATCAATAAAGTTCTTACATCCATTTTGAAACTTCTGTCCACTTTTGTTATTTTTGAGGTCTCTCTTTTAAGGCAGACACATTTATACTGAGGCTGATCAGAGGCTACATCCTCACTACAGAGGAAAAAAGTCAGAACACCTCATTTCATCACTTGTTAGTGTTAGATTAGAAGTACAGACAGTAAGTGTATGATTTAAGAGGAGCTAGACATCCTCAGGAGATATACTAACTTAGAAGATTTTATGGAAGAAAAGGGACCCAACTAGGCCCTTAAAGAATACAGAGAAGCTTAGTAAGCAGAGAAAAGTGTTATGGTTCCAAAGCAGAAATATACATGAAGTATGCCAACAAGGATGAGCACATTGGTTGGGGCAAAGTGCTGCAAGCGTTATTAAGGACAGAGCATAACAATATAATTGGGGGGACTTCCCTGGCAGTTCATTGGTTAAGATGCTGAGCTTCCAATGCAGGGGGCTCAGGTTCAGTCTCTGGTCTGGAAACTAAGGTCCCATGTGCCATGTGGTCAAATAAATAAATAATTTTTTTTTAAGAAATGCAATTAGGACCTAAATATGGAAAACCCTAAGTTCCAGAGGGAAAATTCTGATCTTTATGATTTATGCTACATGAAACATGACCATATGTCCTGGTTTATGTTTGTCTTAGCATTTCTTTCACTCTCAAGTGTCCCAGTGATAATCTTTATAGTCGTCCTAGCAACAGGGACCACCAAAATTTTGTGGACGAGAGAGAGAGATGATGAAAGAAATATTTCAGGAAAATAAATGTGAATGCTGAGTGCACAGAATGGATGAAGGGAGAGAGGCTGGTGGTAGGGGGACCAGGACATCAGCAGGCAGGGTGGCAAGAATATGGGACCAGGAGGAAGGATGCTAGGCTTGACTCTCCTAGTTTGAAACAAAGTAATGTGTGTAACCTCTCTGGACCTGCCATTTGTTCATTTGTAAACTGAAGATACTGGTTTAGTTGCAAAAGTGCCCTTTCAGATCTCATACTTTTGGGTCTAGGAGATTTTTGCTTCAATTTAGCAATTATAGCATGGATATATGGAAGACTGGAAAGGAAAAAAAAAATGAAGCAATGGTGAAGCACAGGGAACAGTCGAAATAGTTGAGCAGAGGGGACAAGGACTGTTGCCACTGACATGTAGAAGGTGTGTGGACCACTGAGCCGAACTGTGAGACAGCACATGAGGTTAGCTTCATGCACACTCTAGTTGAAATGATAGGAGGCCACTGAAGTGGTGATTTAAGATACATATCAAAGAGGGCACAATGATGTAACCAAGCCAAATGGAAACCAGAGCTGGACTGGACCACACTTAAGAGACTTCTAGCAAATGGCTCAGGGCAGGTTGTTGGTCATCACGCATGATACTCAGGTAAGGTCAAAGATGATGAGGTCAAAGACAAGTGAGCAGACAAAGCTGAGAGTCTAAGTTTCAGGTTAGACTGTCTGGGAAAGCAAGTAGGTTTTAGGCAAGGCGAGTTGACAGTCCCAGTCGTTACCTCCAAAGGGTCTGAAGGAAATCTATTGCTTTCACTCAAGATGTATTTAAGGAAATTCCCACACCTATAACTGGATGGTTCTGACTCCAAGAGAGTACCACAACTAACTTCTTTGAATTTCCGCAGTGAAAAAAAGGATTCACAGCCAGAACTCCTTATTATTAGAGTACCTTTGGTTAATGGAGGGTCTTACAGGTAGATTTGGCTCAAGGGGATGTCTATTCCTCCTCAAATGTTACAGGATTGGCTCCAGGACTATCCAAGTCCCCTAACCCAGGGCTCACGTGTCCAGGTCTCACAAGATCATCGAAGAGCAGCAGCCTTGCCAGACCAGTCTGATGCAGCTTTAACTTATGTGAAATGGAAAATGAGTTTTAAAATAATTTCTTGAATAAATGATCAATGAGCACCAGCTTTCAGAAGATATTGGGGAATGAAAAGTTCCCCACCCCCAAGGCTTCCACCACTTCTCTGTGATGAGATCAGAAGCAGATAATTAAATCACCTTAAGGCACACATTGAAAACTGCAAAGTGAGAGTTAAAATATTGCAATTGTGTTCAAGTTGAAAGAATAGGAAATGGCTTTTTCCCTCCTCTTAAATGTTCATGTGCAAACTTTTTCTTCCTGAAAAAGAATATTCTCAATTGAAAAAGAAACATTAAAATCATGTGGGGAAAGTCATTAAACTCCAGGTTTATTAGAGATAAAGTGTTCTCACACAATCACATGACTGTGATTCTAAAATAGAGTAAGAAGTCACCTGGGGCATGATAACAGGGCTATGTCTCATTCATGTACCCACAAATATCTGACACACCCGGGATACTGAAATCAAGGGATCATATAGGATATGGCAGCATCTTTGTGTCTAGAATCAACCATAACCCAGTGGTGAATGCTCACTCTAACATCATACCAAGATGCTAGCAGGAAACAAATGAAGAAGAAGCAAGCAAGAAAAGGCACCTATTACAAGCCAAACTGCTGTGTCTGAGAAATATCCACACTGGCTGTCAGGAACTTAAATACCAAAGGAAAGGTAAATTGGATTAGGTTACATTTGGAAGTGAGTTCCAGTAAGATGCTTGGTAACTTCTGATTGCATTTAATGGCATTAAACTGAATCAGTTTCTAGAAACTGGTTTTTACATACTGCAAGTTGCATAGATACATTTCATCCTTACAGAATGTATACCTGAGTTGAGGACTGATGTGGATGTGGCCTGCAAAGGAAGAAAAGATGTCAGTAAATCAGCCAAACCTTTCACAAGGCCTACAAAAATAAATAAAGGAAGAGGGGATAAATCATGGCTGTTTTGGGGGGCTTTTTCTCTGTAAAAGATTCTTTCTGAACTTGAATTATCAGATTGCCACGTTGATTCTCTACAAGATCAATTCCAGCTAATTACTCAGCGGTCCCACCACCTCTGTTACACAGTCTATAAAACATGACACAATTGAAAAGACAAAGGGAAAGAAGAAAGAAGAGAAAGACTGGAAAAATCACATCTTCAATCAAGTTTTTTGGTTTTTTTAAGAGATCACTCAGCTCCTTCCTTCCAATCTCATGCCTGAAAAGTCCTAATAAAAGGTTCTTCAGTGTAGAGGGTGCTCCTGCTCCTCCTTGTCTTCTGATCTGTTCCTTTCCACAGCCTGTGTCTTAGGGCTGCCTAGAGGGTCATAAAGCTTGGGTCAGGGGGCCACATTACACAGCTACCCTTCCTTTGTCATCCCTGCTTGGGGATGAATGGGGGTGGCTGGGCCGTGAGGTGAGCTTGCCAGCATGAGCCTTCAGGCACAGGTCTCCCTCTGCATACGTTCCACCCACAGACTTCCAGGGACAACTGCTCCCAGTGTTCCTCCTCTCCTGACTCTCTGTGTACCCTCTATCAGCATCCTGTTGTGCATTCTTAGCTGCCTTTTGCAGGCTTCCGGGCTACGTGGGCCTGAACCCTTCGATAAGTTCCTCTGATCTCCCAAAGCCTCCTCCCAGTGGCCATACCCTCCCGTGACCTGTAGGCAGTCTTAGTGGGACAACTGCACACAGCTGCACAGACAGACTTTGGTGTTAGACACTGAGCATTAGCTAGCTGAGCACCCTTTACAATCCCCTTTTAGAAAACCTGTTTGGATTACAGAAGTTTGACAGCTGCTGCTGCTGCTAAGTCGTTTCAGTCATGTCCGACTACTCTGTGTGACCCCAGAGACGGCAGCCCACCAGGCTCCCCCGTCCCTGGGGTTCTCCAGGCAAGAACACTGGAGTGGTTTGCCATTTCCTTCTCCAATGCATGAAAGTGAAAAGTGAAAGTGAAGTTGCTCAGTCGTGTCCGACCCTTAGCATGGACTGCAGCCTACAAGGCTGCTCCGTCCATGGGATTTTCCAGGCAAGAGTACTGGAG
Organism: Neotragus pygmaeus; assembly: GCA_006410875.1. NCBI lineage: Eukaryota > Metazoa > Chordata > Mammalia > Artiodactyla > Bovidae > Neotragus > Neotragus pygmaeus. Next base: position 750,852 of record SJYV01056248.1, on the reverse strand, counting down.
TGGGGTGCCATTGCCTTCTCTGGAAGTTTGACACCTGAAAACTACAATTCTAGGCTCCTTTGCAGTTACAGGTCTACCTGTGACCTAGACTCTGACCAGCAGACACATTCACAAGAGATTTGGAAGGAGTAGATATAGAGCAGTGGTTGTACTGGGAGATCAGCTCTTCTTACATATCTGATGTGTGTGATCTGTCTGGGGCAGCTTTGGCAGAGATTCTCAATTCACTACCTGACAACACCAAAGTTGAGTATGAGCAGTGATGGCAAGGGGGTTATTACTAGAACAGTTCTGATACTTTAAGGTTCTTAATATCCTAGGATAAGTCATCATCTGCTTTAATTTGTTAGAGTGGCTTCTATTGTCTGCAACTAACAACACTCATCAAAACAACTTCTTATCTTTAAACTTTCCTTCTTTTCCCTTAATGTAGTGTTACTACCTTACACCAAATGTAGAGTGTTCTACATGCACCAAAACCTCACTTGAGAAATGACAAATCTCAGTTATTTTGAGTAATCTTTACATAGCTGACCCTTCAACGACACAGGGGTTAGGGGATGTTGACCTTCTGCAAGGGAAAACATCCAAGCATAACTTAAGAGTTTTCCCTCTGTGTAAATGGTTCTATTAAATACATCAATGGATTCAACCAACTACAGGTTATACAGTACTGTAGTATTTACTACTGAAAAAAATCCACATATAAATGGACTAGCACAATTCAAAATCATGTTGTTCAAGGGTCAGCTGTATTGGTGGCTCAGTGGCAAAGAATCCACCTGCAATGCAGGAGACACACGTTTGATCCCTGGGTAGGGAAGACCCCCTAAAGGAAGAAATGGCAACCCACTCCAATATTCTTGCCTGAATCATCCCATAGACAGGGAGCTGGTTGGGCTACATTCCATGGGGTCACAGAGAGTCAGATACAACTGAAGCAACTTAGCACATATCAGCATTAGGACTGGTGCTCTCATCCATTCATTCAGTTAACAAAGATCTGTTAAAGAGTGATTACATTCTAGGTACTGAGTTACCAGGTGATCATGTCAGATACCATTCCTATCTTCAGGGAGCTCATTCTCTAGTGGGAAAATAATAGCTACATTTATTTAGCAAATTAACACCAAATATTTAATTCATATAATCCTCAAAATAACAGTATAAAGTAGATATTATCATTCCTATTTTACAGATGAAGGAATTAAGGCTTAAGGAGGATAAATAACTTTCCCACATTCAGGATCATTTTATCTAGTCAGGGCTAGAACTCCACATAGCTGACTCCAGAATCTGCCTCCAGTATAAACTGTAAATGCCTTGAGGGTAGGAAATGATCGCTTAACTGCATCTTTGAAATTCACACTTGGAAAGAATCATCTAGTCAAACCTCTCACCTCTTCCAGAATCACTTTTATGGCTGACTCTGCTAATTAGCTACCCCCAGTCCATGAGTGCATGCTCAGTCACGTCAGTCGTGTCCAACTCTTTGCAACCCTGTGGACTGTTGCCCACCAGGCTCCTCTGTCTGTGGGATTTTCCAGCAAGACTACTGGAGTGGGTTGCCATGCCCTCTTCCAGGGGATCTTCCCAACCCAGGGATCAAACCTGTTTCCTGCATTGTTGGTGGATTCTTTACTATTGGGCCACCAGGGAAGACCCCCATGATCCCATGCCTCCTTACAAATAGAATGTTTATTTTGCTCAAAGCAGCACTAAGCCCAGCTAAATGCTAAATTTTCCATACACCCTCACATTTAGGGGAGTTCATGAGACCCAGTTCTAGCCAATGAGAATTAAAGTGTATTGAGAATTTCTGGAAGTTCTGCTTTCTTAACATGGGCTGTCATTTCCTTCTTGACACAGTCTTCTTCCTGTTGGAATGACTGTGTGAGCTGAAAGCAGGGCAGTTGACTTCAGGTAGCAAGGATGAAGAATATGTAAGGAAGGATGGCAGAGCAGAAAGAGATAAGGATCTTGGGTCCTTGATGGCACCCTGGGGCTTCTTTCCTAATCCAGAGGCATAATCTTGGACATCATATTATATGAGAGCCTTGTTGGCTAATCTTTATTTGATTAAGCCACTATAATTGGGTTTCTGTTACTTGGACTGAAGTGTAGTTTATAACTTATGTACTATACTCCACACTCTGGATCTTAAATTTTCCCTTGAGGGGAAATTGACTGCCCAGAAGATGTCACTTACATTTTTGTGTGATCCTATAGAAAATAGTTCTCTCTCCCTAAGCTGTAATCTCACCCTCTACAAGGGGTAGCTCTTTGCTGCGTAAGAACCGAATTTAAGACAAAAAGCATGTATGTGCAAGTATTTGACATACATGATCATGTGTAATCTTCATGTAGTCTTTTGTGGTGGGTTTTAGTAGGCCCACCTTGAGGACAGAAAATAGCACTTCAGGGCACTTAGTTGCACCTCTGATAAGGGGCTCTATTAGTTTCCTTGGCCTGCTGTAACAGCAACATGAATTGGCTGGCTTAGAGCAGGAGAAATTTTCTTTTACAGTTCTGTAAGCCAGAAGTTTGAAATTAAGGTGTCAACAGGTCTATGCTCCCTCTGAGAGCTCTAGGTTAAAATCTTCCCTTGCTTCTTCCAGCTCCTGGAGGTTGAGGGTCATCCCTGGTGTAACTTGGCTGTGGCAACATCACTCCTATGTCTGCCTCCATCATCACAAGGCTTTCTTTCTGTGTGGCTGTCTGCATCTTCCACTCTTCTTATAAGAATATGAGTCACTTTGGATTTAAGAACCATGCTCATCAAGCATGACCTCATCTTACCACTACTTACATCTGCAAAGAACATATTTCCAAATAAGTTCACATTCTGAGGTTCCAGTTGGATATGAATCGGGGCAGGGTGCAACCATTTGACCTACAACAGTGGCAGGGCCTTGATTCAGGACTTTTCTGAGGCTCTTTAGAGGTTAAAGATAATGCATTTATGTCTAAACCCATATGTACAGCAATAAGATTCTTGTTGCTGCTGCTGCTAAGTTGCTTCAGTCCTGTCTGACTGTGTGTGACCCCATAGACGGTAGCCCACCAGGCTCCCCCATCCCTGGGATTCTCCAGGCAAGAACACTGGAGTGGGTTGCCATTTCCTTCTCCAATGCATGAAAGTGAAAAGTAAAAGTGAAGTCGCTCAGTCATGTCTGACTCTTCGAGACCCCATGGACTGCAGCCTACCAGGCTCCTCCGTCCACGGGATTTTCCAGGCAAGAGTACTGGAGTGGGTTACCATTGCCTACTCTGTAAGATTCCTGAGAGAGTTGTAAAATTTAAAACACCTTCAAAAAGCTAATCAAACAAACCACTGTCACCTGATTTTAATTGCTTGAATTTTGAAGTGTCACGCACCAAGTCTTATATTGTCTTGAATTGTACATAATTAGCTCTGTTTCTATGATGAAAATCTTCCTAATTCCAAGTTTGGCTTCATGTTCATAGCTGAAAACAAACATTCATAGTTTACACATACTGACACATTTCTCCCCATATGAAGACGCTTAAAACACTGTGTAGAGAAAGAGTGAAATCTCTGTTTATCCAAACATGACTAGTGTGTCTGGATGGCTTTAACTCTTTCTCTCTGAAATTCCACACACGTTACACAGCTTTCTAAAAAATACTACTGCATTTATTCAGCACTCACCATGCCAGGTGCTTTACTACCTCTCAGCTCTATAACAACCCTAAAAAGTGGTCTTATCAGCAGCAAGTACTTTAAGTCCCAGTCCTTTACAAGGTGTCCTGCAGAGTAAATACATAACAACATTGGTTTGTTAATTTTAGTATTTTCTTTCAATCTTGCCCTCCTTGCCTATAATTAACATGCATCAGAAATATTACTAAATTATAAAGAAATTCCAGCCATGCAAAAAAAGGGGAGAATCTTTATAGCAGGAAGCATCTTAAGATTTAACAGGAAATCAGAGTCCCTAGTCTAAAATATTTAATTACTTGCAAAGTACTTTTATATCCTTTAATGAGTCGTGCTATACTTCATCCAAGTCTCATATCTTTCGTACATTCCTGAATCAGAAATCTCTGTTGGTATTGCCTGGTTTCTTGGGACATGCACTCCTTATACAGCGAAGCATAACTAGGTTAATCTCCTATCTGTAACATTTGAAAACAAAAAAAAGGAAATTTAACTCTTATAGAATTATCAAAGAAGAGCCTCTTGGTCTTTTAAGGATTAGGAAGAAAGCATTTCTAATCCAATATATCTCCCATCTAATTTTGGTAATGGATATATAATTTCATTTTTGCAATGCAGATAAAAGGATATGAAAAATACGCACACATATCAATAAAGGTGTTGCTGTAGCAGCTCTGAACAACTGACTCCTGATGTACTCTTTTCATCTCAGAGAATTCCATAAAACTATGCCTGTTAACAGAACTAATTGGTGTTTGTGCTGGTGAACAAAAGCAAATGTCACAGGGAAAATGGTTGCAGACAAACCAGCAAATCATAAACATTATGTTATATGGCAGCAAAGTCTTGGCAATACAGATAGACTCAGAAGCTTTACCCTCTCTTACTAGGCAAGACAGTGAAGAAAACAATTCTTATACAAAGCTTAACCACTAAAAATGCTACTTGCTTGAATCCACATTTCCAAAAGATTTTTTAAAAGCCAATTACAGGTATTCATGCCACTGTCATTCTCTTTTGGTAGGTGTAGAATAGCAGGTAAGTAAATGTAATAACCTTACATTTTTCCATGGTTATTCAATTGCATACTATCTTTCACATCTGAGCAGCTATTAAATTTAAGTTAGTTTCCTGGAAGCTGGATACACATGGATGAATAAAATGCCCTTCCCACACTCGAGGAACTTATAATCAAGTAGGTGAAAGACAAACAGCTTAGAATACAAAGGCTACAGGCCCAGCCTACGGGGTAGAAGAAGAAATCATTTTTGACTGCTGGTCTCAGACAGTGCTTCGAGGAGGAAGTAACGTCCAAGCTGGACACTGAAAAACAGACAAGATTCCGGCGATGGGAGAGAACACACCAGCACACGGGAACGGTGTGGCCAAGATGCTGGCTGTCCAACCGGGCCCATCCACAGAGCCACAGGGCCAGAGTTTTAAACATGAAGCATTGATTCCAGCCCCCAACTTACTGCTGTGTGTCCTCAAGGTGGGGCCTAAAAATACTACATGTTTAACAGCTGATAAACTCTCCCGTTAATTCCCTGGGCAAAGTGATGAGAGTGAGGAGCTACAGGAAATGTTCAGGGTACGAGCAGTGGTCATATTCCTTACAGAGAACGAGACAGGAAGTAGCAGAAGGGGCAAGGCTGACTGAGGCCTCGAAATAGCAGCTTTACTCGATGGGAACCCTCTGAAGATCTGCAGGGAGGGGAGTAACATGACCAGAGCCATTTTTCAGGCAAAGACAATTGGTGGTGGTCCAAAAGGCAGACCTGATGGGGAGAAACTCCAGGCCGGGAATGAATTCATTATTGGGTCAATAATGGTAACCTAGAGGAGATATAGGGCATATATGAAAGTCAAGGCCACAGAAGCGGAAAGGAAGAAATGGATGCTAGAGACAATTGGAGAAGCCTTGGCTAATGACCTGGAGGCAGAATAGACCTAAAACTGGCAGGTGAGTAGTCTGAAGGCAGGTATGATGGTGAGGCCCAGTGTCCTAGGTGGTCAATTCAGAGCTCAGGTCTGGGGTCAGATATCAGGTGTTGCTTCTTCCTGATAACACTATTGCCTGCTCTGGCATCGCCTCTCCAGACCCTCCAGACCTCACCCACCTCCAGACCTCTCCTCCAGCCAGACGTCATGCCATCACCTGCAACAAAGTCAGACCCAACGGCTGTGCTTGGCTGCAATCGACAGGGTCTGTGTTCCGAGCCCCAGGCAGCCAGGTACCCTTCAGCCCCAAGTTAAGCAGCCCCACTAGCTGCCTGGTCTCAGCTCTGCTCTCCCAGGCTGGTGCATCAATTCCTCAGGCACAGAACTTGAACAAGGCAGAGTAAACCCAAGGATCCCCATGCAGTAAGGCTTTTTCTTAAAAAAATAAAATAAAATAAAAACAATGCCTCCACTTAAAAAACAAAACAAAACACCAAGAACAAAACCAAAATTCAAAGCAACATAAAGCTGACCACCTGAGGATTAGGAGTTGGGAAGGATTTGGGGCTTGCTAGAGCTTCATTTTGCTTTGTTTTGTTTTTCATTGGAGAGCAAAGCCCTGAAAAGGGAAGGCTGGCCAAGGAAACAATAGAAATCTGTCAGCGCTCCTGTCTCAGTGGATCAGCCTGTGATATGATGAAGGTTAAGACTGGCTGGTAAGGTCAGGACTTGTGATGCACGGTCGGGGCAGAAAGGCTTTTGCTTGTTTTGTTTTGTTTTCTGTAACCCAGGGGCTGGCAATCTTTGTAAGGGGGCGGGACAAACAAGTTCATTGACAAACTGTACAGTGCTGGGCCACCGGGGTGGTCTGTGTGCACGGCAGCCCCCACAGTGNTACTCGATGGGAACCCTCTGAAGATCTGCAGGGAGGGGAGTAACATGACCAGAGCCATTTTTCAGGCAAAGACAATTGGTGGTGGTCCAAAAGGCAGACCTGATGGGGAGAAACTCCAGGCCGGGAATGAATTCATTATTGGGTCAATAATGGTAACCTAGAGGAGATATAGGGCATATATGAAAGTCAAGGCCACAGAAGCGGAAAGGAAGAAATGGATGCTAGAGACAATTGGAGAAGCCTTGGCTAATGACCTGGAGGCAGAATAGACCTAAAACTGGCAGGTGAGTAGTCTGAAGGCAGGTATGATGGTGAGGCCCAGTGTCCTAGGTGGTCAATTCAGAGCTCAGGTCTGGGGTCAGATATCAGGTGTTGCTTCTTCCTGATAACACTATTGCCTGCTCTGGCATCGCCTCTCCAGACCCTCCAGACCTCACCCACCTCCAGACCTCTCCTCCAGCCAGACGTCATGCCATCACCTGCAACAAAGTCAGACCCAACGGCTGTGCTTGGCTGCAATCGACAGGGTCTGTGTTCCGAGCCCCAGGCAGCCAGGTACCCTTCAGCCCCAAGTTAAGCAGCCCCACTAGCTGCCTGGTCTCAGCTCTGCTCTCCCAGGCTGGTGCATCAATTCCTCAGGCACAGAACTTGAACAAGGCAGAGTAAACCCAAGGATCCCCATGCAGTAAGGCTTTTTCTTAAAAAAATAAAATAAAATAAAAACAATGCCTCCACTTAAAAAACAAAACAAAACACCAAGAACAAAACCAAAATTCAAAGCAACATAAAGCTGACCACCTGAGGATTAGGAGTTGGGAAGGATTTGGGGCTTGCTAGAGCTTCATTTTGCTTTGTTTTGTTTTTCATTGGAGAGCAAAGCCCTGAAAAGGGAAGGCTGGCCAAGGAAACAATAGAAATCTGTCAGCGCTCCTGTCTCAGTGGATCAGCCTGTGATATGATGAAGGTTAAGACTGGCTGGTAAGGTCAGGACTTGTGATGCACGGTCGGGGCAGAAAGGCTTTTGCTTGTTTTGTTTTGTTTTCTGTAACCCAGGGGCTGGCAATCTTTGTAAGGGGGCGGGACAAACAAGTTCATTGACAAACTGTACAGTGCTGGGCCACCGGGGTGGTCTGTGTGCACGGCAGCCCCCACAGTGGCACAGCGGAGCAGCCTGCATCCTTCTGCCAAGCTGAGCTCAGGAAGTGGGGCAGGCTGGTCATGGGCTGAAGGCCGGGGAGGCATGTGGTCACAGGACAAATGGGCACTTACTCTCTGGAGGGTGTTGGGCAGCCACTTTCATAAATGATGAAGGGGGCAGGAGGCGCCAACAGCATGCCTAGGTGCTTGATGCAGCAGGGAGAAGAGGGATCTTTGGATGGCTGTGCTATTTGCATAAATATCAGCTATAGCTGATGGGCTTCCCAGGTGGCACTCGTGGTAAAGAACCTGCCTGCCAGTGCAGGAGACATAAGAGACATGAGTTAGATCCATGGGTTGGGAAGATCCCCTGGAGGAGGGCATGGCCATCCACTCCAGTATTCTTGCCTGGAGAATCCCATGGACAGAGGAGCCTGGTGGGCTACCGTACACTGGGTCACATAGAGGCGGGCACAACTGAAGCGACTTAGTATGTACACATGCAGCAATATCTGATACGAAAGATCCAGAATTTGTGGCTCTCATTGGACCTCAGTCCTGCACTCCCCACACTCCAGCTGTGCCAACCAGCTCTCTTCACACTTGCTGGTCCCCCTTCCTGAAGTGTCCCTCCCTTACCTCTTGTGAGACTGGTCAAATCCCATCCATCTTTCAAGTTCTGGCAAAGGTATCACCACTTTTATGGACTCTTCTCTTATACTCTCTAGGCATGACAGATCGCTCCTTCCTGCGGTCTCTAAAGGTATTAGGTGCACACTCACCATGACCCACACATGATGCGTGAGGCTGAAGTTATGTGAGCTGCTTTACAGCTGCAATTATGCCTTATTAACCTTTGAATCCATAGCACTGTGAGCTCAAAAAACTGAGCCTCTGTGGAAGACAGAGAGACAAACCTTACCACTTACTCACAGGAAGATCAATCATATAACCTATGCCAATAGCAGCCTTACATTGACCCTTCACTCCTGAGTGGAGGGAAGAAGCTCTGACATGCTTCCAGAAACCTATTCTGTTGTGCAACTCTCAGCAAATCAGTTCCTTCTGAGACTGTCCACTCCAACCCAGTGCCCATCTCCCTCCCCCTGCCCAGCCCCCTAGGCTGTGTGGATCAGGACCAGAAAGAGGACAGGAGAAGTCTGGGAATCTCTCTGCTTCTGCCCGAGGCAAGAAGTAATTCTCTCCATGGAACATAAATCCCAGACGATGATCTCATCATGGGTGTCACCCTAACCTCTTCTCCTGTAAAGCAGAGAACAGTTGTTTTAATGTTGGGAGTCTTCCTCTGTATGTTATCAAAGTCCTGCCAAGTGCTCAGTAGATGTTTGTTGAAGGGAAAAGAATTCTCTGCTCACTTCGCATGAGATGTTCTTAGAAACTTCATAATGAAAACAGCGATGAAGTTGGCATGAATGCATTCATTCATTTTACATGTTTACAGATTCACATATTATCAGGGCCCCAGCTGGAAAAGGGAGGCAGGCAACACTTTAAGAGGGAGATATATCTGAGATGCATTTGAAGCATGGAAAACCTTTTCACAAGCTGAGAGTAATGGGAAAGGAGGGTGTTCCAAGTGGCCTGATGAGTGTGAGCAAAGGCCGGAAGATGAGAAAGTAGAGTATTCCCAGGGACTGCCCTCCTTATCATACGCTCCCCACTAGAGAGGATATATTATAATGAGCAGAAGTGCTGAAGCCAGTCATACCCTTACCAACTATATGGCCTTGGGCAAGTCCCTTAAACTCTTTGGGTCTTGGCTTCTTCATCAGTAAACTAGAGATGATAACACCTTGCAAGTTTGTTTTAAGAATTTAGGATAAAGGTAAAGGATGTGGTGAAGTATATGCATTAAATAAATGGAAGGGATGGTGATGGTGATGATAATTGATTCACAAGCTCCTTGAAAACACAAGACTATTTTTTACCCTCTCTTGTCCCCACTGAAGCACCTGCCATCCTGTTTTGCTCAAATTCAACAGGTACTAACTTAAATGAATCTCCTTGCCACATTATCTCTATCCTTTTTCCTTAGTTTTTGTTTCCCTGTCTAAAGAAATGTTTGCTACAATTTGTTAGCCTGATTTGACAGTAAAGTGAATGAATGAAATACAAATCCTGCCCTCTGTGAATTTCAGGCAGGATAGGCAGGCAAGCCAGGGGGAATAAGTTGTTGAATATTAAAGGTCCTATGAGAAAAAAATGTTCTATGAGGTTCAGGGTCTTAGAAAATGAGCAGGGTTTTGATAATCAAAGAAGAGGGGGAAGGCAGAGGCATGATATTTAGCAATATTACTGAAGAAAAGAGATCAAGACAGTAAAGGATGGAGCATGTTGAAGAAAACAGGGATAACTGGCCTGGAACATAAGTGTAGAAAACTGAAGACACTGCCTGAAAAGTAGTACAAGGTCAGACTGGAAAAGAGACCTGGAGGCCAAGATGAAAATTCATGAACAATGGACAGCACACGTGACCTGGCCTGGGTTCACAAACTCTAAGACCTGGAAGGTTCATATAGTCTACTCCCCTCAGAAAGGCCAGGAAAGCAAGTCCAAGGGAAGTTAACTTGCCCAAAGTTACACTGCTCATTAGAGACAGAATTGGGATGAACATGCTGTTTTCCTAATTATTAATCAGAGTTAGAACACCCACTGCAGGGAGATGACAACATATGTCATATGCAAGACATCTCCTTATCCCTCACCCAAAGCAGACATTTCTAATCGACCAGGGCACTTTTTTCTAGTGAGTCCAGACCTAGCCTCACCATTTTCAACACAGCCTTCCAGTCTGCCAGGAGGCTGCACTGCTCCTGGACACAAAACCCACGGGCTCAACCCTGCTGCCTTAATACTATCATGCCTGCTTTGAAATCCTTACAGGGAATAATGGAAATGATTGGGGAGGATTCAATCACTTTACAGGAGTCCCTTGGTTGGGGCATCCCCTCATCTGGGAGGTGAGCTGTGTCCTTTGTAGCTTCAGACGTTTTGCCCCCAGCCAGTGAGGATGGTTCACCAAGGCTACCCCTGCTCTCTTTGCCAGCTTCTCTCCCCAGCAGTTTCTCTTCTACATTAAAATCACAACCAAGAAGGAGAAGGGGAAATCCCAGCCTCGAAATTTAGAGCACCAGAGCATAAATAAGTAAACACACCACTTTTGAAATGGCAGGGAAAGGGGAAAGTGGGTGTGGGGAAGCAAATAATATATAACCCATAGACTTGAAATTAAGCACCATTCAATATTTCCTTTTTAGTTTAGAAACCACTAAATAAAAATGAAAAAAAACCAGGAAGTTCCCTCCTTAGCATTAACAATAGAACAATCCAGTGTGCTGTTACTCAGGGCAACTTCTTTTTAAAAAAGAGGCACTGAATGTTCAGATCCTGCTGAGACTCTGCCTGGTAGTCCCATCCAACGTGGGTGCACTTTTGGCTTCTAAAAATAGATGTGTGATAGCAGGGGACTGCAATTAACTTCAGACTTATTTAAATTATGTAATTTTAGATGGAAAAGATATAATGGCAAGCACACTGACAACAAATGTGGGAACTAGGATTTTCTTTCCTCGACAGTCTTGAGGTTTGGCAAAATTTTTCTTGGCTCCCTGTTGTCATTGTTCCAACCCAATGAGTGGTAACACCTATCTGCCCAAATTTCGCAAGCCAATTTCTGGAGTATTTTAAGATCCACAAATTCAGAATCTGTATAACATACACAAAGTAAAACAATATCACTTATTTATATAAGCATGCCTACTTTATGGTAAACTGGTATATTGAAATCTGAATTTAAAAAATGGGGATATTGAGATATTTTCATCTGAAGTGTTTTATTCATTTCCCAAAAGGACTCCCTACAGAACCCCTTTCAAGTGAGGAGCTCTTTCTATCTGAGTGTGTACTGAATGGTTCAACTTAGGAAACTGATCTGTATATAACTTCTCAGGATTACAACTGTGACCCAAAGTGAAATGCACCTACATTAGGTGAACTACAATGGTCTCAAATTGGTGGAAAATGCCAGAAATGGGATTTTTTTCCTATGAAAAATGAGACATAAGAACAGAAGTAGCAATTTTTTAAAAGGCTGCTTTTTTGGTTGTTTTTTGTGTGCTTCTTCATGGCACTGAAAAAAAGGTATGCTTTCTGAAAGGTAATTTCCTACCATTGCCGTATTTTTAAAATGTAGTTGTTAACTGATTAGATTACAATGGAATTCTAAAAAAATGAAGCCATCTCAAAGAAGACACAAAATATGTCTGTTTTTATAAATCTCTCTCAGTGATATTAATTTCCATGCTTGTTTTTTTGATTATGTAAATAATGAAGGCATTAATGAAATAGATTTGTTGCCCTTCACCTGGGAATACTTTTAACATGTATAGAAGGTTTGAAATTTATTTCCAAAAAAAGTTGTCATGCTATAAAAAGACTAGCATTCACCCTGAGAACCACAATTACTGCTTTCCTCATAGAAATATACCATTTGATTCTTTGCCTTTTTTTTTTTTTTTTAAAGAAGGAAGTCACTGCAACAGATTTCTCCAGACAACAAAGACTCTCATTTCAGGATTTCAGCATTTAAACTACCTTTCTTTATCCAAGACAGCTCTTAACTAACACACAACATGCATCAAAGAGAAACTGCAGTTCTTTCTTAACATAATGGGTACTTACTCTGTTTAAAGAGTTGGCTGCTGCTGCTGCTAAGTCACTTGAATCGTGTCTGACTCTGTGCGACCCCATAGACGGCAGCCNGGTTGGGAAGATCCCCTGGAGGAGGGCATGGCCATCCACTCCAGTATTCTTGCCTGGAGAATCCCATGGACAGAGGAGCCTGGTGGGCTACCGTACACTGGGTCACATAGAGGCGGGCACAACTGAAGCGACTTAGTATGTACACATGCAGCAATATCTGATACGAAAGATCCAGAATTTGTGGCTCTCATTGGACCTCAGTCCTGCACTCCCCACACTCCAGCTGTGCCAACCAGCTCTCTTCACACTTGCTGGTCCCCCTTCCTGAAGTGTCCCTCCCTTACCTCTTGTGAGACTGGTCAAATCCCATCCATCTTTCAAGTTCTGGCAAAGGTATCACCACTTTTATGGACTCTTCTCTTATACTCTCTAGGCATGACAGATCGCTCCTTCCTGCGGTCTCTAAAGGTATTAGGTGCACACTCACCATGACCCACACATGATGCGTGAGGCTGAAGTTATGTGAGCTGCTTTACAGCTGCAATTATGCCTTATTAACCTTTGAATCCATAGCACTGTGAGCTCAAAAAACTGAGCCTCTGTGGAAGACAGAGAGACAAACCTTACCACTTACTCACAGGAAGATCAATCATATAACCTATGCCAATAGCAGCCTTACATTGACCCTTCACTCCTGAGTGGAGGGAAGAAGCTCTGACATGCTTCCAGAAACCTATTCTGTTGTGCAACTCTCAGCAAATCAGTTCCTTCTGAGACTGTCCACTCCAACCCAGTGCCCATCTCCCTCCCCCTGCCCAGCCCCCTAGGCTGTGTGGATCAGGACCAGAAAGAGGACAGGAGAAGTCTGGGAATCTCTCTGCTTCTGCCCGAGGCAAGAAGTAATTCTCTCCATGGAACATAAATCCCAGACGATGATCTCATCATGGGTGTCACCCTAACCTCTTCTCCTGTAAAGCAGAGAACAGTTGTTTTAATGTTGGGAGTCTTCCTCTGTATGTTATCAAAGTCCTGCCAAGTGCTCAGTAGATGTTTGTTGAAGGGAAAAGAATTCTCTGCTCACTTCGCATGAGATGTTCTTAGAAACTTCATAATGAAAACAGCGATGAAGTTGGCATGAATGCATTCATTCATTTTACATGTTTACAGATTCACATATTATCAGGGCCCCAGCTGGAAAAGGGAGGCAGGCAACACTTTAAGAGGGAGATATATCTGAGATGCATTTGAAGCATGGAAAACCTTTTCACAAGCTGAGAGTAATGGGAAAGGAGGGTGTTCCAAGTGGCCTGATGAGTGTGAGCAAAGGCCGGAAGATGAGAAAGTAGAGTATTCCCAGGGACTGCCCTCCTTATCATACGCTCCCCACTAGAGAGGATATATTATAATGAGCAGAAGTGCTGAAGCCAGTCATACCCTTACCAACTATATGGCCTTGGGCAAGTCCCTTAAACTCTTTGGGTCTTGGCTTCTTCATCAGTAAACTAGAGATGATAACACCTTGCAAGTTTGTTTTAAGAATTTAGGATAAAGGTAAAGGATGTGGTGAAGTATATGCATTAAATAAATGGAAGGGATGGTGATGGTGATGATAATTGATTCACAAGCTCCTTGAAAACACAAGACTATTTTTTACCCTCTCTTGTCCCCACTGAAGCACCTGCCATCCTGTTTTGCTCAAATTCAACAGGTACTAACTTAAATGAATCTCCTTGCCACATTATCTCTATCCTTTTTCCTTAGTTTTTGTTTCCCTGTCTAAAGAAATGTTTGCTACAATTTGTTAGCCTGATTTGACAGTAAAGTGAATGAATGAAATACAAATCCTGCCCTCTGTGAATTTCAGGCAGGATAGGCAGGCAAGCCAGGGGGAATAAGTTGTTGAATATTAAAGGTCCTATGAGAAAAAAATGTTCTATGAGGTTCAGGGTCTTAGAAAATGAGCAGGGTTTTGATAATCAAAGAAGAGGGGGAAGGCAGAGGCATGATATTTAGCAATATTACTGAAGAAAAGAGATCAAGACAGTAAAGGATGGAGCATGTTGAAGAAAACAGGGATAACTGGCCTGGAACATAAGTGTAGAAAACTGAAGACACTGCCTGAAAAGTAGTACAAGGTCAGACTGGAAAAGAGACCTGGAGGCCAAGATGAAAATTCATGAACAATGGACAGCACACGTGACCTGGCCTGGGTTCACAAACTCTAAGACCTGGAAGGTTCATATAGTCTACTCCCCTCAGAAAGGCCAGGAAAGCAAGTCCAAGGGAAGTTAACTTGCCCAAAGTTACACTGCTCATTAGAGACAGAATTGGGATGAACATGCTGTTTTCCTAATTATTAATCAGAGTTAGAACACCCACTGCAGGGAGATGACAACATATGTCATATGCAAGACATCTCCTTATCCCTCACCCAAAGCAGACATTTCTAATCGACCAGGGCACTTTTTTCTAGTGAGTCCAGACCTAGCCTCACCATTTTCAACACAGCCTTCCAGTCTGCCAGGAGGCTGCACTGCTCCTGGACACAAAACCCACGGGCTCAACCCTGCTGCCTTAATACTATCATGCCTGCTTTGAAATCCTTACAGGGAATAATGGAAATGATTGGGGAGGATTCAATCACTTTACAGGAGTCCCTTGGTTGGGGCATCCCCTCATCTGGGAGGTGAGCTGTGTCCTTTGTAGCTTCAGACGTTTTGCCCCCAGCCAGTGAGGATGGTTCACCAAGGCTACCCCTGCTCTCTTTGCCAGCTTCTCTCCCCAGCAGTTTCTCTTCTACATTAAAATCACAACCAAGAAGGAGAAGGGGAAATCCCAGCCTCGAAATTTAGAGCACCAGAGCATAAATAAGTAAACACACCACTTTTGAAATGGCAGGGAAAGGGGAAAGTGGGTGTGGGGAAGCAAATAATATATAACCCATAGACTTGAAATTAAGCACCATTCAATATTTCCTTTTTAGTTTAGAAACCACTAAATAAAAATGAAAAAAAACCAGGAAGTTCCCTCCTTAGCATTAACAATAGAACAATCCAGTGTGCTGTTACTCAGGGCAACTTCTTTTTAAAAAAGAGGCACTGAATGTTCAGATCCTGCTGAGACTCTGCCTGGTAGTCCCATCCAACGTGGGTGCACTTTTGGCTTCTAAAAATAGATGTGTGATAGCAGGGGACTGCAATTAACTTCAGACTTATTTAAATTATGTAATTTTAGATGGAAAAGATATAATGGCAAGCACACTGACAACAAATGTGGGAACTAGGATTTTCTTTCCTCGACAGTCTTGAGGTTTGGCAAAATTTTTCTTGGCTCCCTGTTGTCATTGTTCCAACCCAATGAGTGGTAACACCTATCTGCCCAAATTTCGCAAGCCAATTTCTGGAGTATTTTAAGATCCACAAATTCAGAATCTGTATAACATACACAAAGTAAAACAATATCACTTATTTATATAAGCATGCCTACTTTATGGTAAACTGGTATATTGAAATCTGAATTTAAAAAATGGGGATATTGAGATATTTTCATCTGAAGTGTTTTATTCATTTCCCAAAAGGACTCCCTACAGAACCCCTTTCAAGTGAGGAGCTCTTTCTATCTGAGTGTGTACTGAATGGTTCAACTTAGGAAACTGATCTGTATATAACTTCTCAGGATTACAACTGTGACCCAAAGTGAAATGCACCTACATTAGGTGAACTACAATGGTCTCAAATTGGTGGAAAATGCCAGAAATGGGATTTTTTTCCTATGAAAAATGAGACATAAGAACAGAAGTAGCAATTTTTTAAAAGGCTGCTTTTTTGGTTGTTTTTTGTGTGCTTCTTCATGGCACTGAAAAAAAGGTATGCTTTCTGAAAGGTAATTTCCTACCATTGCCGTATTTTTAAAATGTAGTTGTTAACTGATTAGATTACAATGGAATTCTAAAAAAATGAAGCCATCTCAAAGAAGACACAAAATATGTCTGTTTTTATAAATCTCTCTCAGTGATATTAATTTCCATGCTTGTTTTTTTGATTATGTAAATAATGAAGGCATTAATGAAATAGATTTGTTGCCCTTCACCTGGGAATACTTTTAACATGTATAGAAGGTTTGAAATTTATTTCCAAAAAAAGTTGTCATGCTATAAAAAGACTAGCATTCACCCTGAGAACCACAATTACTGCTTTCCTCATAGAAATATACCATTTGATTCTTTGCCTTTTTTTTTTTTTTTTAAAGAAGGAAGTCACTGCAACAGATTTCTCCAGACAACAAAGACTCTCATTTCAGGATTTCAGCATTTAAACTACCTTTCTTTATCCAAGACAGCTCTTAACTAACACACAACATGCATCAAAGAGAAACTGCAGTTCTTTCTTAACATAATGGGTACTTACTCTGTTTAAAGAGTTGGCTGCTGCTGCTGCTAAGTCACTTGAATCGTGTCTGACTCTGTGCGACCCCATAGACGGCAGCCCACCAGGCTCCTCTGCCCCTGGGATTCTCCAGGCAAGAACACTGGAGTGGGTTGCCATTTCCTTCTCCAATGCATGAAAGTAAAAAGTGAAAGTGAAGTCACTCAGTTGTGTCCAACTCTTAGTGACCCCATGGACTGCAGGCTACCAGGCTCCTCCGTCCATGGATTTTCCAGGCAAGAGTCTACCCACCTGAATTCAGCCCTCCAGAGTTCTTGCCTGGAGAAGGAAATGGCAACCCACTCCAGTATTCTTGCCTGGAGAAGTCCACAGACAGAGAAGCCTGGTGGGCTGCAGTCCATGGGGTCACAAAGAATCGGACATGACTGAGTGACTAACACTTTCAGAGTTCTTGCAGAAAATTATCTAAAATACTGAGAAATCTGTTGTGTTTCCAACAGATTGCTGACTGCCTTGAAAGATGCGGCCATGGGCTGCTCAATTTCTAATAAACATGGCGACATCCAAGTCAGCAGTTTGCAGCAGGCAGCCACAAGTAAATGTGCAGCTCCCACCACCTTTGAATGAAGGCAGGGTCTCTGACCTTTCACATTTATAATTGTTACTCCCAACAATGCCAAAGAGATGGTTTTATACAAACACAACAGCCCCATTTCTGGTTGCCGGACATTTGCTACCTGCCTTCCAAAGCCTCTGATGAGAAAGACCACGAGGTTGCAGACAGAAGCATTATAAAAGACAGTCAAAAGCAAGGTCTCCAGAGGTAGCCTGCCTGGGTTCCACTCCTGGTTTGTCACTTACAGGCCATAGGATCTTGGACAAGTCACTTAACTACACAGGGATCTACTACATCATAGGGTGGTTTTGAGAATTCAGTGAGTTACAGGAATGCATTACACATAAAGCCCTCAAGACAACGTCTTACAGAGTAAACACCATGTGAGTGTTTGATATTATTATGTTCTATGTCTTATATGAATGGCAGTTCTCGAGGGAATTAATGAAGGTTACATCAAATTTTCTAAGTGGCTTCAGGTTGATTATGGTGCTCCTCTTGGCATAAATTTTGGAAGAAGAAAGAGAATTTTCATTTGCTTGCCTCTCAACCAAGATTATGCTTGCCACAGCAGCCTTCTAGTGAAGATGGGAGCACACTGAAACCCTCTTTCTACCTCTTTTTAAAATAATTTTAATTGACTTATTTATTTTTGGCTGCACTGAGTCTTCCTTGCTACTTGACAGCTTTCTGCAGTTTCGGGGAGCAGGAACTACTCTTCTCATTGCAATTGCTTCTCTGGTTGTGCAACACGGACTCATGTGGGCTCGGCCTCAGTAGCTGTCCTTCTGGAAAGGACAGGATACTTTCCCCAGCACGTCTGGGGAAAGCTCGGCCTCAGTAGCTGCCCCGCGGCATGTGGAATCCTCCCTGACCAGGGATCAAACCCTCGTCTCCTGCATCAGCAGGTGAATTCTTAACCACAGGACCACCAGCGGAGTCTTCCTTCTTCCTTTTTTACAAAGCCTTCCAGGTCTTGGTCTCTAGCACTCTCTCCTACCCTGCTGTTTCATGCTGAGCTTTGCCCTTTCCTTCACACTGTAAGCTGTCGCAAAGACTACAGTTCTTTAACTTCATGTTATTCCATACCTCTGAGACCTTGTATGTGCTAGTCATTTTTCTAGAATGCCTTCCCCCAGTAGTCCACCTGGTAGACTTCTCATTTTTCAAAGTTTGACCCAGCCCTCACTACCTCCAAAAAGCCTTTTTGACCCTCCCTCCATCCCTAGTCTTTGCTCTGAGGCATTCCTGTCCTGCCAATCTCCTCACTCTGCTACAGGTTTTTTTTTTCCTTTCATATTTATCTCCTCTACTAGGCTGTGACTCTCTTAGGAGCAGACTGCATTTTATTTTTTTGGTACACACAGCACATAGTGGAAAAAAAAAACTGGCACCTAGCAAGTATTCAATATATAATTGCTGAAAAAATATATAGTTTCTTCTACCTGCCCTCAGACTAACTTTCTCTCTCAGATTGTCATTCAGCTACGATTTGGCAATCTTTTTTTTTTTACCATCAAGTATTCCAGACAGAGGAACTGATTCAATACTTTCTACCTGTCTCACCTATGAGATGGGATCAATACTCATTCTGCTTTTGAAATGAGATGCAACATCAGGAAGGACAAGGATGAAAGAAACCAGACCATAAAATGTTCTCCAGAGACGTGCTGGGGAAAGTATCTTGTCCTTTCCAGAAAAGCAGGCCCTTAAGGAGCAAGGCCCAGGGAACAGGGTTCCTTGGGAACCTCCCAAGGGTGCATAGTTCATGCCCTCTGCCTGCACTGTGGGAAACCAAGCTGGACAATCCAAGTGGTTTTGTCCAGGAGCCAAACCCAACCAGTCAGCCTGTCCAACAGGCTCCTCACTGATGGGCAGGCAGCCTGTAGACTAGATTTGGTCCCCAGATATATTCTGCTTGGCCCACAGAGTCTTGAAAAAAAATGTGTACGTTAGCTGCCACTGTTTAAGAACATTTTTAAAATCACAGATTTCTGTCTTGATTTTTAGAAGAACTGGCTACTCCCTGGTAGAAGTGCCTTGTGGGAGCTGAATCATGCTGCTGTCCACAGTTAGGTGTATGCACTCTGCAGTTCATCACACTCCCCACTTCACTCAGTTGTGTTAACCTCCTGGGCACTGAGTTTGCAGTGTATGTCTCTGGAGTGTAACTAAGCTTGCAACCTCAGGGGCTAGGCTCAGCAAGAGAATACAAGCTCTGGTGGAAGGAGGTGGAAACTGGAAGAATCAGATCAGAATATGGGAAGAAGTCCAGAACCAAGAGGCCAAGAGCTTTCTATAAGATCTTCATTACTCAGGCAAAGGTACTGTTGTGAAGAGCAGTGACGAGGGTAGGCTAGAATTAATGGTTTTTAGGAAGTGTGATGGTGGGGGCTGAGTTGATAGCTTTATGGTATGTGTGTATGTAGAAATATAAATTCATATCTCCAGCTAGAATCTCTTTTCTGAGTTCCAGACCCATAAATCCAACTGCCTCCTTGACATGTCTAATAAGTATATCAAATTGAATATCTAAATTGAACCAGTGATGGTCTCCCCCAAGCCTCTTCTTCCTGCCATCTTTTCCATTCATTCTTCCAGTTGTTCGGGGCAAAAATTTTGCTGTCACCCCGACTCCACATTCTTTCGTTCCCACGTCTAGTCCATCAGCAAATTCTGTCTAGCTCTATCTTCAAAACATCCCAGGAATTCAACCCCGTGTCACCAGCCCCACCGTCATCAGCCTGGTCCAAGCCACTGTCTCTCTCCTAGATTACTGAAATAGCCCCATTAATGTTACCATTAATTCCGCCCATGCACCCTGCCATTCGTTCTCAACACAGAGGTCAGAACAATCTTGTGAAAATAAAAGTCAAGTTGCATGATTGCTCTGCCCAGCACCTGCCAATGAGATGAACAGAGCTCCTGCTAGGATCTTCAAGATCTGTGAACCACCCTCCACTCACACAGACCGCTTTCATCTCTTACTACCCTCCCTGCCTTGCTCACTCTATTCCAGCCACAATGGCCGTTCTGCTGTTGTTTGAAGCTCCAGGCATATGCCCACCTCAGAGTCTTTGTACTCGCTGTTTCCCTGTCTGCTTCATTCTTTTCCTCTGATATCCACTGGCCATCGCCCTCAATTCCTTCTGACTTTACAGAAATGCCTCCATCTCAGGAAAGCCCTCTCTGATCACCTGATCTCAGATTCAGCTCTCTTCAATACTTTACATCCCTGTCCATGTCTTATTTCTCCTTCACTAACTTGAACCTATTTTTGTTTGTAGTCTATCACTCCCAGGTAGAACATAAGCATCTCAAAGACAGGATTTTGATGTGTTTTGTTAAATACTGTATCATCAGTGCCTAGAAGAATCCTTGGCACATAATTCAACCAAGGTTGGATGATCAATAAATAACTGTTAAATTAAATGTGTGTGTGTGTGTGTGTATATATATATGTATATATATATATTCTATATTCTTAAGATTATACTTACATATGATCATTCCCACTGGAAAAAGCTATTTACTAGTTTGCCTGACAATATTAAATTTGAGGATAATGCACATATTAGGTCTTTAATATTATCTTTAGCTTTAAAAAGGGGAGATGTCAAAGTGCAAGTGACAAAGATTCAAATGATGGAGTAACAGCAACTTAAAACACCATATAAACAATGCTGTGCAATACAAAGCCCAAGCCTGCTCCTTTCAGATCTTGCTCTGGCCCCCCAGAATCATATAGAAAAGATAACATAGAGAGAATGTTTCCTGCAGAAGACTGTCCACTCTGCACCACCCTTTACTCAGCCTCTCCTTTGTCCTCCTATTTGCAGCTTTTGCTTGTCTAGCTTTGGGGCCTCTGTCTGGTCCTGAGGCTGCTGGTCCATTACCTAATCTCCTGGCTCAAAGCTGATCTCTGGCCTCCAGGCCTGGCCTTGAGACTTGCTTTTCTCACTGCTTTAGCCTGGAGGGTAGATGTTAGACAGAAAGGAACCCACGGAGGTTTTTGGCAATGGCCTTTATTCTAGTCAAATGCTTATTCCCCACCTCCCACCCTTCTCTTTTCTAGCAGACTTTTGGAGTTATCTGGGGGGAAAAAGCAAAGCTTCGTGATGACACCTAACTATGAGAACCGAGAGTTGAAACCTTCATAACAGCTTTAGAAAAACATGTGCTGAAAAGGTCTGTCATGTCTGTCCAAAAAAACAATGTGAAGTTCACTCTAAAGGCAATGGGATGAGGACTTACCGAAACAGTCTGGAATCTGATGAGGAATTTACAGACCTGCAAAGGCAAGGCAAATAGCCTGGAAATCTGCCGTTTTCCACCAACTTTCCCCACTGAGCCAAACGTGAGATAAGACATTGCTAATTCTATTCACATTAAAACATTTCATATCACGTTCATTATAACAGGAAATGGAAAACGGTCCATCTTGGGGTTATAAAGGCTTGTTTTCTGGTTCCAAAACTGGATGGGGCTGAGGTTTTGGTTTCAAGGCCTTAAGCAAAACATTTTGGCTGTTGGGTGCCAACATCTTCAACACTTTGTGGGAGGCAGAATAATGGCCCCAAGATGTCCACCTTCTAATCCCTGGAACCTGTAAAAATGTTACCTTCCATGACCAAAGGGGCTTTGCAAAGGTGATTAAGTTAAGGATTCTGAGATGAGATGATTATCCTAGATTACCAGGGTAGGTTCAACATAATCACAGGAGTCCTTGTAAGAGGGGGTCAGGAGGGTGACAGAGAGAAAGAGACATGAGAAGCAGACACCACAGCGATGGGGAACCAGGAGTGGAATCAAGGAATGGGGGCAACCTCTAGAGACTGAAAAGGGCAAGCAAATACATTTCCCTCTGGAACCTTCAAAATGCAGCTCTGCTCACCCATTTGAGAATGATAACCCTCGAGAACTAGCTATAAGAAACCAAATGTGTGTTGTTTTAAGCCACTGGATTTGAGGTAATTTGTTACAGCAGCAACAGGAAACTAATACATGTCTCCTCTCTCACTCCCTCATCCAGTCCTTCAGGAAATCATGGTTGAGAATGTTCTACATGCTCTGGTTCTAGCAACTAAGCTAAAGTAGAGACAGTGAAGTTGTTTGTGAAATCACGGCTCCTTTTGTGGTAGCTCTCAATCATCTTAAAGGCTCAGTCTTACAAAGAGCCATGACAAGGTCCAGGAGAGCCTGTGGGAAACGCCAGACTTGCTAATGCAACCTTGTGTCTTCAATGAGTCACAAAGATGGGCTTCCAGCCAGGTCTGAGTGGATCACATCAGCTACCTCTGTCCATCCCACACCCTCTCTGTCACTTACCCACTTTTTACCAGAACTTTTAAAGAACAGTTTGGATCCACTGAAAGAGAGATCCAATATTACTGAAAGAATTGATGCTTTCAAACTGTGGTGTTGGAGAAGACTCTTGAGAGTTCCTTGGGCAGCAAGGAGATCAAACCAGTCAATTCTAAAGAAAATCAACTCTGACTACTCACTGGAAGGACTGATGGTGAAAATGAAACTCAATAATTTTGGCCACCTGATGTGAAAAGCTGACTCATTGGCAAAGATCCTGATGCTGGGAAAGACTGAAGGCAGAAGGAGAAGAGGGTGGCAGAGGATGAAATGGTTGGATAGCATTACCAATTCAATGGGCATGAGTTTGAGCAAACTCTGGGAGATGGTGAAGGACAGGGAGGCCTGGCATGCTGCAGTCCATGGAGTTGCAAAGAGTTGGACACAACTTGGTCACTGAACAACAACAACAATGATTATTCACTGACTCCATGATGCTCTTGTCATTCTTTCTTATCTCCTTACAGAAATCTTACTTTTCCCCCTTTGACTCTTATTGGACTTCTAATCTCCTCCTCCTCCAGTGAAAACTTATTTTTTAGACAAGATCTGGTAAACTCAACTCACTGTACAGTGCACAATGGCTGTGACATTTAAACCATACCTCCAAGGAGTCTTTTACTTTTTAATGAAGCTCACAAGAAGACTGTAAACTCAAGAACAGAGTCTGTGTAGTTTCTTTGTCACTGGCATTCCTCATTCTCAGTACCATGCCTGGAATTCAGGTTGGTCTTAGATCAAAACTTATTGAATGAATGAGTGAAACTATATGAGCACACAGAACACCTATACAATCTCCTATAAATTCCAGCGCTTCCTATAATACAAAGATAAAATATATTTTCATGACTGCTCCAAAACAGTATACCTTGGAATAAGGTATACTAAAGGTATGCTTTTATTTTCACCTCCTCCTCGTGGAGGAGGGCTTGGCAACCCACTCCAGTATTCTTGTCTGCAGAATCCCCATGGACAGAGGAGCCTGGTGGGCTGCAGTCCGTGGAGTCGCAAAGAGTAGGACATGACATGAGTGATTAAGCCTACACACTGTACCCCACTATTTCACAAGCACAAGCACAGCACAAAGGTAACCACCACACAAATGTTTCTGTAGCATCCAAATCACCTTTTAAAACAGCAATTTAATGGCTTAAGCTATGATGACTCTTTTCTAAAAATGGAGAATATGAGTACAGAAGGATCATGTGACTTGGGGATAACGTTACCACAGTAAATTGAGAAACAGAGAATAAGGTTCTAAACTTTCAATTTTACAGAAAAGATGGCCCAAATGTCTAAATTACCTTGTAGCTTTAATTAGCATTTATAGAGTCTTCAGCGATTCAGAAGAACCTCAAAGTACCAGCTAACTCTGACAGTCCAATAGCAAATGCTCCTAGGTCATCATTAAAAACTTGTCATTGGCTGAGTCTTATCAAATTCTAAACAAACCTAGGATTATAACCTGGGGTCAATGGAGGTTTTTCCATGTGGTCTGTGGGCCTTGCTAAATTTTATGCAAAACTTTATGTTTACCTGCATGTGAGCTGTTTTTTAAAGGAATGATTCTGACCAAGGAATGTTTAGAATCCACTGCTTAAAAAAATGTTTCTAGCCATTATGTCTTCTTACAGGACAAATTCTTGCATTGGTGTCTTTTTTTGGTTTCATTGTCTCAAAAAATTCATCTTTTTATTCAGTCAGTGGTCAGTGTATTAATTTTCTATTGTTTCTTTAACAAACTGCCATGTACTTGTTTAACATAAATGCATCATATATTTCATACATTTACATTATATATTTATTATATGACTGTTCTCAGGCCTAAAATGGGTCTCGGTGGGGTCAAATCAAGGCATTGTTGAGATGTGTTCCTCCTGGAGGCTCAAGGGAAAAGAGAATCCACTGTCTTGCCCTTTCCAGCTTCTAGAGGTTGCCCAGCAGTCCTTCGCTGGTGGTCCCTTCCATCTTCAAAGCTAGCGATAGCTCACTGAGTTTTTCTTACTTCAAATTCCTCTGCCACTGACTCCTTTGTCTACCTCTTCCATATTTAAAGGATCCTTGTGATACATTGGGCCCAGTGGGAAGATCCAGGTACTCTCCCCATCCCAGTCAGCTGACAGCAACCTGAATTCCATCTTCAAAACCTCAAGTTTCCTTGTCATGTAATATAAACACATTCACAGGTTACAAAGAGTAGGATGTAGACATTTTGAGGGACCCTTATTCTGCCCACCACAGTTACTTAACACGTTCCTTGAGTATTCATTTTTATTATGAGATTTTGCAAGGGATTTTGAAGAAAAACAATGTCTCAGATAGTTCTTACTCTTTGGGAGAGAACAATAAATATGATAATAGCTGCCACTGTTGAGCATTTACCGTATATCAGGCTCCTTTTGAAACACATAATATGACTTAACTCATTTAATCTCTCAACCACCCCAGGAGTTAGGTAGTATTATTAACACCATTTTAGAGAAAATGAAATTAAGGCACAAAGAGACAATATATCTTGCCCAGGCCACACAACTAGTTTGATGGCAGGATGGGTTTTAAAAACAGGCACACAGACTCTGGAACCCAAGCTCTGAACCTCTATGACCAGTTTCTTCTTTAATATAACATTAAGAAAAATTAAAGAAAAGGACACTGGTTGGGCAAATAAAAACAATATAAATTGTAGAAATAACATAAATCTCCCAGCAAAAAATAAACAAACAGGACAATGGAAATGAAGTCATATAAGAAATGTTATAAAGACTGCTACATGTTATACATGCGTGAGGACCATGGAATGAAAATCATCAATGAATAGCCACTGTCACCATTGTCCCTTTAAAATAATGCTTGTCATAAAAATAACTGAGGTTTTCACGGGGAGTATAAATAACAGTTAGAAGCCTGCAAAATTTAACGGCATCTTGCATTCAACAGACATTCGATAACTCTAAAATATGTGAGTGCACACAAAAGGACACATGGTCAGCTCAGATGGAAAGTGATGGCCTCAGCCAAACCCCAGCACAAAAAAAAAAAAAAAAAAAAAGCGCACCTCTGTTATTGAATGGAAATATGTATCATGTCACTCGTTTTGTTTGCAGGTTTGAAGCTACCAGAATGAAATTAAGTCTGTAGAATTCAAGGGTGACTGCTTCTTAGACATGGAAATTGTATCTGTTGAATGTAACTCTACAGGGGAAAAAAAAGAAGCGCTAGAGTATATTGTTTCTCAAAGGGAGAAAGCAGCTGTGATGCTGAGAGAGTGATTTAGGAAGGCTTCCTGGCTGTGCATATAAAAGGATGAGAAGAAATTCTGGTGAGATGAGAATAAGAGCTGGCCACTAAACCAGAGAGAAGGTTAGGAAAAGACAAAGGACATTTTTTTTTTTAAGTTACTTTTAAAGGAAGACTGGAAGAAAGGGTAAGAAAAGAGAAATTCCTATTTTAAAGTCCCATCTCACTCTAATTCTGACTATAAAGATGACAGCAAGGTCCTGAATCTATTCTCTCCCCAAAATGTCCTCATAAAATGCCCTAGTTTTACAAATCTGTTTACAAATCCGAGGATGAATGTCCTTACTAGCATCTCTCAGTTCCAGCCCAGGGTCTCATAACCCAAGTGGGCCCTTTCTGCTCCTAACACAATCACCAGGAACTGTATGATTCAGAAACAAATACGCTGAAGGGAAAAGTTGCTGCTGTTTGTGTAAAGAAAAGTGGTTTAGGCTTCAAATGATTGACTAATATTATTAGTAATAAAAATAAGTACTTAAACTGCAATAACCTGAAGCCACACAATGAGAAACTTAATTAGTAAGATGATCTGTGTGTATAGGAATCATGATCGTTTGCCAGGATAAAAGGTGAACAACAGGCAACATACAACCAAAATAGGAAACACTTAAATTTAACTACAAATGCAGAATGTTCAAGAAGCAGCCTACATCTCTCCCTGATACACTGCAACCGATCATCTAAAGTACTAATGATAGAACCAGAGCTACAATTTGGTCCCCAAAGAAACATCTAAAAGGCTAAGGTAAATAAGTTGGAAAATAACCACCCCCAAAGTACAGTAATAACTGTTTTCTCATATTTCCACAGCATTGCCCCTACACAATCTTTGTGCTTGGTTGAGAATGATATGTAACTATTAAGGAGATAACACTTTGTTTCTGTAGCTTAATATTTTCATTAATGACTCAAAGAGTTTCATGTTAACATCAAATGATGATGAGAAAAGAGGACAGCAGAGAATATCTTCAAAGATAGACTCCAAAATCAATGTATTTGGGCAAACTGAACTACTAAATTTAGCACATCAGAACAAACAGTACAGATAAAACAGGGAAGGAGGTGGGCTGGCTCTAGTAATACAGAGAAGATAAGTAGATAATATTGCCCTTTTGACAGAAAGATGACGCCACTGAACATCTTCCTCCCTGCAAAACACACACATTTTCTCCTGCCGGTGATGGATTTTTGCTAATTTAACCACATTCTCCTTCACTGCTTGCTATGGCCACATAACACAGTGACAATATTTAAATAGTGGACTGCCCCTTATCTGCAAAATGGGCATAGCAAAAACCCTAGCTGACCTCCCAAGATATTTTGAGATACAAACTGATTATGCACCTGAATGTACTTTGTAACAGGTAAATATTATCAAAGTAAAATGTCCAGTTCTCAGTATAATAAAGAAAAGTCATCAAGGAGAAGGGAAAAAGTTTTGTAAACAAACCACACAAAAAAAATTTCAAAAATTTGAAACATGAAAAGGGATAGATTTTATCCTGTGGGTTTTGGGGGGAGAAGGGGAGACAAAAATTAGGCAATTTCTTTAAATATATGAAAAGTTTTCATTGAGCAGCTAAAAGAAAAACAGACAAAAGAAGAGGAATTGGGCCTAGCTTGTGTCATGAAGGTATTAGGTAAGTTATCTTTGCACAGAATTTTTGGTTAGGAAGAGTTGGTATAGCAATGAGACAACACAGTCTTTATCCCTAGGAATCATTACTAACTGGGCAAACACTTTTCTGATACTACAAAAAAAATCAGAAAATAGGCTAATGAATTTAAATTACCTTCTAAAGTAAAGTCAGCAAATTTTCTCTGCAAAACACCAGAGAGCAAATATGTTAGGCTTTATCAACCTTATAGTCACTGCCACAAGCACTCACCTCTGCCAGGGTATGCAAAAGAAACACAGACAACACTTAAGTTGATGGGCATGGGTGGGTTCCAATAAAACTCGACAACAGGGGAGCTGGATTTGGTCAGGAGGCTACAGTTTTCCAATCCCTCATCTAATGGTTCCTTCCAGTCCTAGGATTCTATCCTAGAAAACACAGCTGTGGCAAACAGTGACCATCAAACCAATGAGAAACACCATCATCACTACTGCCGCTGTGTAGTATGTCGCTGAAGTGGGTGACATTCTCTCTATCTTGTTGTTGTTCAGTTGCTAACGCGTGTCCAACTCTTTGGGCCAGACTTCCCTGTCCTTCACTACATCCTGGAGCTTGCTCAAACTCATGTCCACTGAACAGTGATGCCATCCAATCACCTCACCCTCTGTCACTCCCTTTTCCTCCTGCCCTCAACCTTTCCCAGCATCAGGGTATTTTCCGATGCGTTGGCTCTTCGCATCAAGTTGCCAAAGTATTGGAGCTTCAGTATCAGTCCTTTCAATGAATGAATATTCAGGGCTGATTTCCTTTAGGACTGACTGGTTTGATCTCCTTGCTATCCAAGGGATTCTCTGCCTAGAACCTGGGAATATCGTTAATTGATCTTGGTAATCAACTCATTAGGATAAATATATTATTGGTGTTTTTTTTCCTTTTAAGCAAAACATAAAAATGTTTACATATGTTTATGGCTGTAATATCCAGACTTTGTAATCCAAGTGTATAATATTACAATCTGGTGCAGTAAGAAGCATGTGCCATATGTTCAGCTTCATCTTTTCTGCCAGTGGGGAGTATTTTTAGACAAGGTAAAGACATGTACTGGAANGCAAAACACCAGAGAGCAAATATGTTAGGCTTTATCAACCTTATAGTCACTGCCACAAGCACTCACCTCTGCCAGGGTATGCAAAAGAAACACAGACAACACTTAAGTTGATGGGCATGGGTGGGTTCCAATAAAACTCGACAACAGGGGAGCTGGATTTGGTCAGGAGGCTACAGTTTTCCAATCCCTCATCTAATGGTTCCTTCCAGTCCTAGGATTCTATCCTAGAAAACACAGCTGTGGCAAACAGTGACCATCAAACCAATGAGAAACACCATCATCACTACTGCCGCTGTGTAGTATGTCGCTGAAGTGGGTGACATTCTCTCTATCTTGTTGTTGTTCAGTTGCTAACGCGTGTCCAACTCTTTGGGCCAGACTTCCCTGTCCTTCACTACATCCTGGAGCTTGCTCAAACTCATGTCCACTGAACAGTGATGCCATCCAATCACCTCACCCTCTGTCACTCCCTTTTCCTCCTGCCCTCAACCTTTCCCAGCATCAGGGTATTTTCCGATGCGTTGGCTCTTCGCATCAAGTTGCCAAAGTATTGGAGCTTCAGTATCAGTCCTTTCAATGAATGAATATTCAGGGCTGATTTCCTTTAGGACTGACTGGTTTGATCTCCTTGCTATCCAAGGGATTCTCTGCCTAGAACCTGGGAATATCGTTAATTGATCTTGGTAATCAACTCATTAGGATAAATATATTATTGGTGTTTTTTTTCCTTTTAAGCAAAACATAAAAATGTTTACATATGTTTATGGCTGTAATATCCAGACTTTGTAATCCAAGTGTATAATATTACAATCTGGTGCAGTAAGAAGCATGTGCCATATGTTCAGCTTCATCTTTTCTGCCAGTGGGGAGTATTTTTAGACAAGGTAAAGACATGTACTGGAAAAGGCAATGGCACCCCACTCCAGTACTCTTGCCTGGAAAATCCCAGGGACAGAGGAGCCTGGAAGGCTGCAGTCCATGGGGTTGCTGAGGGTCAGACATGACTGAGCGACTTCACTTTCACTTTTCACTTTCATGCATTGGAGAAGGAAATGGCAACCCACTCCAGTGTTCTTGCTTGGAGAATCCCAGGGACAGGGGAGCCAGGTGGGGTGCCATCTATGGGGTCACACAGTTGGACACGACTAAAGTGACTTAGCAGTAGCAAAGACGTGTACAACCCACTCCAGTATTCTTGCCTGGAAAATCCCATGGCTACAGTCCATGGGGTCACAAAGAGTTGGACACGACTGAGCAACTTCACTTCAAAGACATGTATGGGAATATACTACCTTTGCCCTTTTTCTATCTGCTACTCTTTCATCTCAACTTTCTTCCTCTCCCCACCTTCCTCTTGCAAAGAAGATTGAAACAGCACTCCCAGCCCAGGGAGGAGGTCAAGAGTGCCAGGAGCTGGTTGGACCAAGCAAGTAGGCCTGGGAGCTTTAAGGGTTAAAGTTGGATAGTGACTCTATCCTTGAGTCCATGGGCCAGAAAGGAAAGCATGTCACTATGCCTGGAAACCAGGCCA
This sequence comes from Neotragus pygmaeus, assembly GCA_006410875.1. NCBI lineage: Eukaryota > Metazoa > Chordata > Mammalia > Artiodactyla > Bovidae > Neotragus > Neotragus pygmaeus. Next base: position 720,555 of record SJYV01056248.1, on the reverse strand, counting down.
AACTGGAACAGAGTGGGAGCAAAAGGAAGAGTAGGCGTGAACCGAGAGTTCAGGAAGGAGAACGGGGCTCCAGTGCCAGAGGCTCATTTATCTGGCACCCTGCCCTGAGCTTTGTGGGTGGATTGGCCTCCTTGAAACCTGAGGTCACGAGGGACAAACAACCCCCCTTTGCTACTGTGCCTGCAGCCAAATCATCTTGGACTTTGATCACAACAAATTCTCTACCTTGGTGTATTTATTTCCTGATATTGCCCAATGGGGAGCTTATTTTTTTTCTTTAGCAAGTTTAATTAAATAGTTGACCTAGACATTATGAAGGTATAATGCACATATCTATACTTTTGTTTGTGTATGTGTATGTGTAAATCTATGCATATATACATTTTTGAAGTCAGCTTCTCTGTGAATTAGAAGCAATGACATATATGCACCCTGTACTTTAAAGTACCCTTTTATCCTGGGATAAAACAAAAGGGTGAAATTCTCTTGAACTTGGACCATAGGTACCAGGTTTGGATTACTCAAGGTTATTTCTGTTGAGAGTGGCAGATAATAGAAGCCCCAGTTCCAACTGGTTTGAGATTAAAAAAAAAAAAAAAAAAGTGAGAACCAGAAGGCCAGGGGGAGGTCTTCGGCTTCACCTTCACAACCTGGACTCAGGTTCAGACACTGAAGCCGGGCCCACCTCTCCATCTTTCAGCTCTGCCCCAAGGTGGCTGCTGTCTCTCAGGTCCCATGTGGATGATCACACGGTGACTAGAGTTTAAATCTGTTAAGTAAAATCCAGAGCAAACGGTGGATGGCTCCTGAGTCCTTTCCTACCCAATCCTAGAAGCTCTTTTCTGTGAAGCTGGAGTTAAACGCCACCCTCAGACACTCTGAACTTTCATGGAATGAGAGAGTTAGGAAAAATGGGTCACCCATAAGGAAATTGGGAGCTCTGCTTCAAGAAGGGAGAGTAATGCTGGACAGTGGACTGCCCTTATTGAAGAACTTGACATCTCTGTCTCTAGGGAACAGATAACTTAATGGAGTGCAGGTGGCCAATGGCAGAAGGGAGATCACTGAGTTAGGAAAATCACTCTAAATCAGAAAAGTATGAAAATGGAAAAGCTGATGGCCTGATGTGGGCTATGGTACCCAGCAAGGCATGAAGACATCTTCTTCAAGAAGCTCCCTGCTGCCAGCGGAATGCTGTTATAGTGGGAGCCAGGGGGAAACAAGTCTGATTAACTCTGCCACAACAGTTGTGGCCTGTTGTAATGCTAAACCAAACAGTGAAGAGGTATAGCCTAAAATATTCTAACAAATGGCAACATCACATTACGTCTCCCCACAGATCTAATGACTTGAGATCAGGGAACTGCTATTACTCCTTTCATAAGCACAGAATGCCAGGAACTGTGTGTAATTACACATTCCAACTTGCTTCCGAAAACATGAATGCCCTTACATATATCACAACTTCAGGGAACCTTTTATATTCTTCACTTTGTAGATGGGAAAAATAAAGACAAGCCTATGAAATTCATTTTAGGAGGAACAAAGAAAAAACTGGGTCATCAAAATCTATTTTCTGTGCTTATGATAAAAGTTTATTCTATGTGTTAATTATTTGGGGGTATACCTTGAGAAAGTTATAAGCCAATTTATGATTCCCAGGATAATTTAAGTGAAAACTTGAAAATTCATATCAGAGATAAACAGTATGGTTGATTTTTTTTTACCTTAATAGTAGATTGCTCAACTGTCTACTTTGGTTTGCTTAAGAACATATGACATTTTAGCCAAGATCTTAAAATACAGACCCAAGCTGATACATATGGTCACTGCTGCATTGTAAATAAACAGGATAAAGTTCTTTGAAGTTTCCAAGGAGAAACAAATATAGTAGTTGACTTCACATCAGGAAATATTGTCTATTTTTCTCTTTTAAAAAATCACACCAAATGTGCTGCTTTTGTAGCTGACTATAAAAATCAGTGACTCATGTTTGCATTTTATGCCACCATGCTTTGTGGGCTGAACTATTTCAGATTTACCTAAGCTTACATCATGGACATTTCCCAAAAGTCTAAACACTTTAGGACTTTAGTTCATTTTCCCCCACTCTTAATAGTAGATTTCTGAAAGATCATTTTAAGATGTTAAATTTCCCTTCATTTTTCAAAGTATTTGGAACACTAGGCAATCAATTGAGAAAAGACAGCTCATTGTTCTATGTTTTTTCCACAGAGAATTTATGTCTCAAAAGATACTTTTTAAAAAAGTAAAGTTATTTAATATGTCTCCCTGGTCAACCCAGGATCTGCTATAAATTCAAAATTCATTCTTGTACAATGTTCTTAATTATAAGATAAGTAATCTTTCTGTTAGTTTAATTCTGTCCTATTTATCTTCTCAAGTGGAATGACACATTGCAAATACCATTTGGGGAGTTTTATTAATAAAGGCCTAATCCCATGGCTTGTAGGACATGTCTCAGAATAATGTTTTAACTACACAAAAGCTCAGTGACTATAACACCCATTCAATAATTATAACTGCTCCCCTTGTTAGGTAAGTCGCCTTTCCCAGTGTGATTAATGGTGACTTCTCAAAACGGGTCTCAAAGAGCTCACAGCAAGTGATCAGTTTCAGTCTCTTGCCTTAGGTAGTAAGGATTACCATCTTTGCTGTACTCCTTGACTAGATTTTCCATGATATGGATAGGATACCAAGAGAGATGCTACAGTATACCACTAATGTCCTCTAGAATTTAACTCAGTATCACAAAGAGATTCAATGGAGATTTTGTTTTAAACAGATATGTACATATCTCCATACAGATAAACTGTCAGAAGTCATGCGCACGCGCACACACACACACACACACACACACACACACACACACACACACTGGTTTGGATCAACTGATATGGGAATTTAACTAACCACTGTCTGTAATATTGTCATTCTTAGATCTCATAGGCATATAAAAGCACAACAAATATTTTACATTAAGTTTGCATAATTTGATAGCTACTATATCTTTCAGGGTTAAATTTCCCATGCCCAGATATAACAAATCAATGTTATAATTGGGCCCTATTTCCCTCTCTTAATTTAGATAATTTGTAGATTAATTTAAATAATTTGTGAAGTATGTGATGACAATCATGAAAGAAGATCCTATTTTTATTCCATCTGCTTTAAATCTATAAGGAATTTGAAAAGGGCTCAGATTCAGGGTTTCAGAGCTCTGGCTTTAGCAATTCCCTGCAACTAAAAGCAATCTGGCTGTGACTGAAAATGGAGGTGTCAACTCAAGCAGGCTACAAATTGCCAACAGAGGGAATAGCCATTTTAAATTACTTCCAAAGCCCAAATAAATTCTCCTGAGTGGAAATCTGCCTTTATCCTTATTTTCTATCTCTAGGAGATGATCTGTGTTTTACTCATTATGAATCATCTCCATTCCTTTCTTTCTACTAAGGCAAAGGAGAATGAGCAAATGCACCGCTTAGACTTATCTGTACTGGGCTCTGCTTACAACCCAAGATGTACAACAAATGACATTTTCATAGGAAAAATTGTGATTTATCGTATGAAAAAAACATACCTTCCATTGGAATAGCATTTTACCCACCATAAGGTTATTTTAAATATAGAAATGAGAATATGTGGAAAATGCTTTGTTGACTTTAAATCTTCATATGGATTAGCTGTTATAGGCATTTCAATTGCTTCTCACAATAATCTTATGGTAAATAGAGAAGGTATAATGTTCCATAGTTTTTGCAGACACTTGAAACTGAGACAAAAGATATTAAGTGACTAGGATCACCAAGTTAGGAACAGCAGAAATGGCTTCTGATTTTCTCTTCTGTGATTTCTCCTTAAGAAAAGCAGGGTTTTAGAAACACACCCAGTTTGTGTCTTCAACAAATAGGAAAAAAAAATGTTTGCACTGTGAGATTTCTTCTCATCATAACTTAGTAACATTACTTACTTATATATGTAACTTAATTAAAACTGTGGCATCTGACTAGGCCTAAAACTACCTTTTTCAGCACTGTTTACTGTTTTCACAGGAGGGTCACTTAATCAAGAATCATGATTTTTCATCATTGGGACATTTCTGGGGGACAATAAGAATTAAGTTAATGATTAAGTGGTACTGAAATGGTACAGCAATTTCACCTAATAGTTTCTCTTCCAGTACGTGGGCTTCAGGATGATCTGACTTGAGAATATCAGTTAGTACTGTCTCTTCCATCATGTTTGTTGGCTGCTTCTGCTACTGCAGTGGTTTTAACAGTCTAGTCAAATTGATTATCTCCAAAAGAAACTTAAGTCAAGAAGAAATGGGATATGAAAGTGGACTAGATACAAATTTTCAAACACTGCTGGATGGAAATACAAACTAGTAAAACCGTTTTAGAAAATTATTTGCCAGTATCTTGTAAAACATACATACATACATACATACCTCACAGCCTAATAATTCTACATGTAGGTATATACAAAATAGATAATGTACATAGGTGCACAAACAATAATATTCATAGCAGCGTTGTTTGATAGTAGGCTCAAATTAGAAACAACCAAAGAATTCATCAATAGCAGAATACATAAGTACATAGAGATAAACATATAGGAATTGGAATATTCTACACAAGTGAAAAAGAATGTACCATGGGTAGGCATAATATATGGATGAATCTCAAGATGTAATGTTGAGAATAAAATAGTATATAAGTACATATTGTACGATTCTATACAAATAAATTTCAAAAACAAACAAAATTAATCTATGGTAAGAAATCCGAATCGTGGTTAACTTGGGGAATGGCAATAATAACAAATCAGTGTTTGACTGGAAGGCCTGAGTAGATTGACTGTATCTACCTGGGTGATATGATAAGGCTCTAGGCAAAAGGCAAGACTAAACTGATGGAAAATATTTGCAAACAAAGAAACCAACAAGGGATTAATCTCCAAAATATACAAACAGCTATGTAGCTCTATGTCAAAAATCACATAACCCAATCAAAAAAATGGGCAGAAAATCTAAATAAGACATTTTTCCAAAGTCTTGCAGATGGCCAAAAAGCATATGAAAAGATGCTAAACATTACTACTTATTCAGTTCAGTTAAGTGACTCAGTCGTGTCTGACTGTTTTCAGTCCCATAGACTGTAGCAGGCCAGGCCTCCCTGTCCATCAACAACTCCCAGAACCTACTCAAACTCATGTCTATTGAGTCAGTGATGCCATCCAACCATCTCATCCTCTGTCGTCCTGTTCTTCCTCCTGCCTTTAATCTTTCCCAGCATCAGGGTCTTTTCAAACGAATCAGTTCTTCACATCAGATGGCCAAAGTATTGGAGTTTCAGCTCCAGCTTCAGTCCTTCCAATGAATACTCAGGATTGATCTCTTTTAGCACAAACTGGCTGGACCTCCTCTCTGTCCAAGGGACTCTCACGAGTCTTCTCCAACATCACAGTTCAAAAGCATCAATTCTTCGGCACTCAGCTTTCTTTATAGTCCAACTCTCACATCCATATATGACTACTGGAAAAATCATAGCTTTGTCTAGATGAATCTTTGTTGGCAAAGTAATGCCTCTGCTTTTTAATATGCTGTCTAGGTTGGTCATAACTTTTCTTCCAAGGAGCAAGCGTCTATTAATTTCATGGCTGCAGTCACCGTCTGCAGTGATTTTGGAGCCCCCAAAATAAGGTCTGCTGCTGTTTCCATTGTTTCCCCATCTATTTGCCATGAAGTGATGGGGTCAGAGGCCATGATCTTAGTTTTCTGAATGTTGAGTTTTAAGCCAACCGTTTCATTTTCCTCTTTGACTTTCATCAAGATGCTCTTTAGTTCTTCTTCACTTTCTGCAACATCTGCATATCTGAGGTTATTGATATTTCTCCCGGCAATCTTGATTCCAGCTTGTGCTTCTTCCAGCCCAGCATTTCTCATGATGTACTCTGCATATAAGTTAAATAAGCAGGGTGACAATATACAGCCTTCATGTACTCCTTTCCAATTTGGAACCAGTCTGTTGTCTCATGTCCAGTTCTAACTGTTACCTCTTGACCTGCATACAGATTTCTCAAGAGGCATGTCAGGTGGTCTGGTATTTCCATCTCTTGAAGAATTTTCCACAGTTTGTTGTGCTCCACACAACCAAAGGCTTTGGCATAGTCAATAAAGCAGAAGTAGACATTTTTTTGGTACTCTCTTGCTTTTTCAATGATTCAACGGATGTTGGCAATTTGATCTCTGATTCCTCTGCCTTTTCTAAATCCAGCTTGAACATCTGGAAGTTCACAGTTCATGCACTGTTGAAGCCTGGCTTGGAGAATTTTGAGCATTACTTTGCTAGCGTGTGAGATGAGTACAATTGAGCAGTAGTTTGAGCATTCTTTGGCATTGTCTTTCTTAGGAATTGGAATGAAAACTGACCTTTTCCAGTCCTGTGGCCACTGCTAAGTTTTCCAAATTTGCTGGCATATAAGAGAAATGGAAATCAAAACTACAATAAGGTGTCACATCACACAAGTCAGAATGGCCATCATCAAAAAAATCTATAAACAATAAATGCTGTAGAGGGTATGGAGAAAAGAAAACCTTCTTACTGTTGATGGAAATGTAAACTGGTACAATTACTATGAAGAACAGTGTGGAGGTTCCTTAAAAAACTAAAAATAGAACTACCATATGATCCAGTAATCTGACTACTGAGCATATATCTGGAGAAAATTCTAATTCAAAAAGATAAATGCACCCCCAATGTTCAATGCAGCACTGTTCACAACAAGTAAAACATGGAAGCAACCTAAATGGCCATCAGCAGAAGGGTGAAAAAAGAAGATGTGATGAATATATACAATGGAATATTACTCAGCCATAAAAAGAATGAATAATGCCATTTGCAGCAATATAGATGGACCTAGAGATTATCAGACTAGGTGAAGTCAAAGACAAATATCATAGTACTTACATGAAGAACCTTAAAAAATAATACAAATGAACTTATTTACAAACCAGAAACAGACTCACAGACTTAGAAAACAAATTTACGTTTACCAAAGAGGAAAGGGGGCGGACGACAGGGATAAATGAGGAGACTGAAATTAATATATACATACTAGTATATATAAAATAGATAATCAGCAAAAACTTCTATAAAGCACAGACACTAGAGGGTTAAAACTAGAGGCTAAGCCTAGTTTTATTAATAGCTGAACTCCACCAGTCACTTTCATGTTTTAAATGAAAGTTCAACATCTTCTAATTGCAACTCTAGCTAATCAAGATGATAAGCCATTCAAGGTACCCTGATTAAACTGCTTTAATGCCAATTCCTTCAAATCCAGGAAGAGACACACACCCTCTTGTGTTCATTCACATTCAGGTTAAGTTATTGCATTCCAGCCTGCTGCCCAAGAGATAAAGCTGAGATGGCAAATTATCAGAAATGTATCTTTTATACAGATATCCTTGGAAGCATGCATACCATCTAAAGGAAATCATTTTTCTGTGCTCCAAGCAACCAAAGGAAGAACCAGAATTAAAAACAGTAAACCCAAAGGACCTTAGGGCCTTAAAGACATCCTGTAACCTATATCCCAACTAAATATTTATATTCAAATGAAAGGCATTGTTAGGACCCTTTGATCTTAAAGATTAATTTTCTATTTTAATTAAAAATAGCTGAGACATCACAACTTTCTAGGCATTTTTAGCTAATAAAAGTGCCAAATGGTTCTATTTTCCTAATGGCTGTCCGGGTCTATAAAAGTTACCACGGATCCCAAATTAAGGTATCTTTTCCATTCAAACTGAGATTACAGAGCACTTGAGCTGCCTTGGGATAGAGGGCTGCTGAAGTTGAGGAATGTCCCTCATGCATATAGTTAGTGAAAAACATGCTGAGTCTTACATAATTACTGTGTTGAAAAAAAGACAAGGGTAGAGCAATAGGTCAGATAACTACTGTGGTCTGTTCTTTGCAAGGCACAGCCCGAGATAATATAAAAATAATTATACATACAAACCAGATTTTTCAAACTGCTTATTTCGTTTTCTAGGTCAGTATAGTTGGTCAAATCCCTCTGAAAGTTACGTTTTGCAGCTGACCACAAATGATTACTTCACTCAACATTATTTCTGTAAAGTGCTGCATGTACTTAAAAGTTTAAGGGACTCTGATGTTTATTCCTCATCCTCTAGAGAGTTTTTCCTTCTAATAAGAACTGTTAGTAGACTGAAAAAAAGGAACAGATCAAAAGCTATGCTACCATGAAAATATAACACCATATTCATTACCACATAATTAAAATTTCAGGTATTAATACATACAAATAAATTCCAAATGACTTAAAACTGAATCCACTTGAACTCAGTTAGCAGTTGTATGCTAAAGTAAGTATTCTTTTCATAAGTATAGCCAGCTCTATGAGAACATGCTCATTTTCTCTTTGTTCCAATTTATCATGTCCTCAATAATGTGCACCCCAAAGTTGCAATGGTGTTGTTTTACCTTTTAGAGGAAAAAGTTGACGCATCAGTTGGTTTTGTGATTTCCAGGCCACAGCAGCAGTCTCAGACATGTAAAACATCTGTTATCTTAAACAACACAGATTTGATCGTTAGGGAGAGGGGAGCCCCAAGAATACATTGAACACAATGAAGGGCAGGGGACCAACGTTTCAGCCAAATGATGAACTAGCTAAAAGGTGACATAGAAAGCACTCTAATTTGATAACAGATTTTATTTCAAGTTTTCCCTAAAGAGACAATAGACTGTTTTAGAAAACATGGTGTGTGGGATTCCAAATGGGAACATTTGTCCCATTAAGAACAGTCAACACCAGATAGTTTTTGGCAGGCATCCAACCTTGTCAATTATCTCAGTCCTAGCACAATCTTCAATCCTGGTGGGATTTCCACCTACCCAAGTGTCCTCTACCAATTTCTCCAATCCTAATTGTCTTTTCCTTTCTCTCAGATATACTGCAGCGTCTCCATGTCTCTGGAAATTAATCACTATTTGAGGGATTAATTGGAATTTTAAGACTGTTAATTGTAATTTCCTCTTCCTCTTGCTTTTTTAATTTTGAGGGGAATCTACAAGGACTCTCTCAGCAACTAAAATGTCTATTTTTTTAAAAAAAAGGATCCAGTCCCCCAAAATAGCGGCTTCTCTGACATTTGCCTCTATGGCTTGTCATTCATTATACCTGGAGAATTACTTAGGCTGAGTTACAAGCTCCACCTGGGGATTAAAAATAATTGGTTTGCACAATAAGATTAATTATATATAACCATGAAAATGTTAAATGATATCTTTTTTTCCATTATCTAAAAGAACTTTTTCATATTCTGAATCAGTCACTTCGAGAGGAGGAACAAATAATTTAAAAAGACAAAAAAAAGACAATAGCTGAAAAGCTATCCCATGGGTCGTGATCCTCTAGAAAGTTTTCTTTCCCCTGGGTGCTGAATCTGCCTTATGATGCAAAGACATACATGTACACCCCACATCCCACAAAGACATACACTGACACACAAATATAAACCCAGACAGACAAAGACACACACATGTGCACACATACAGCAACTCATAGACACACCCTGGTACACTCATAAATGCAGACATTCTCTCTCTCTCTCTCACACACACACACACACACACACACACACACAAAAGACGTTACCTTCCACCAGAGTAAATCCTTGCCCTGGAAAAACAGCAACAAGTATTTTTAATTCCTCTTTAACCAGTAGTAAATGTCTCCTGGCAGAGCATAAACATAAAATTGTAACTCAGAAGGAAAAAACAGATTTGTGTGCTAGTTTTAAAAATGCTTTCCTTGTGGTAAGGAGTTATAACTACCGGCCTGCCTTCAGGCTAAACGAGACCCATAATCAGGACATCCGGGAGGCCTCCCAAGACTCTGAGACTTGCAGACCCAGGGAAGATGAGAAGTCTCACCCAGCTAAAACTTCCTAGAACTACATGGGCAGCAGAGGCAGACAGTGGAGAAAGTGGAGCCCTCCCCATTTCTTCTTGCTTGCAGTTCCAGAGCCCACACCATGCCACCGCGTGTAAAAATCACCATGTCAAACTTCTGGCATCTTTAACAGGGTACTAAAAACTCAGAAGACTGTGGCCAGAAGAGGTAGTAATTTAAGGGAAGAGTTTCACTGTAACTGCAAATATAACTGATGATGACCTTATAAGTTCTACCAAGATGCATTCCTGATCAAATCTTGGGCTGTAAACTCCTCTGTGATGAGGTGCATATTTCCAGTCATTCAGCCATTCATGCAAAACTGTTCTTAAGAAGCCAATAGAGGATGGCCCTCTGCTAGTAGCTGGTGACCTGAGGGCCCCTGCCTTGATGGAGTGACAATCCACTGGGGACAGACTCTGAACAAGAAGTTACAGAGAGGCTGCTTTCCATCTCTCCGTGTTGCCAAAGCCACACAGGGGGCTCGGCACGAGTATGCACTCAGTTTTTATGAAAAAGAGAAGCAGAAAGGTTGGAGAAAGCATGGATGAAAAGAATAAGGCTTGGAGTACGGCTACTTCCCTTCCCAATTTTATAGATATAAAGTTTGGGTAACTAATTAGGTAAATAAGGGATACTCAGCACTGGATTAGTACACACCATATACTCAAACATATAAATATTTACTTACCCTTCTCTGAAATTACTATTATATACATTCAGAAATGACCAAGTTTCCAATAATGTAACCCATATCAAATTAATCAGTGAATTAGTGGAGATTAGGGGAGCTACCAGAGGAAAATAAACACCACACCCTACTGAGGATAAAGAGAACAAGGAACAGAAGGGACAAAAAGGCTCTGTAAGAACAGAGATCAACTTGAAGGCTCCTGTCAGAGTCAATACTGATACAGAAAGCTTCCCATGCTGGTAGAATGAGGCTTTTTAGACAAGTCAGTTTTTTGTTTTTTTTTTAATTTTTAATAGGAGGATAATTGCTTTACAGTATTTTGGTGGTCTCTGTCACANGAAGCAAGATAAATGAGCATCATTTTATTTGACCTGAGCTGGGAAATACAGGTTGGAAGCTTAAAATTTTCACCACTTTAAATATGTCCATGTATTCCTGTAAACGGCTGGAAAGCCCATAAGTATTGATTTAGGAGTCACAAATAAATTTTAGCAATATGAATATTTGAAAGATGAAATCCATGAATAATGAGAATTAATTACATTTGTCACATTTCTTTGGATACCTCAAACACTAAAACCTTTGCCAGCAGTTATTGCTGAATAAAGGCTTGTTCAGTAATAGGTCGGTGGGTGACTGCCCCAGAATCAGAAAGCAAGTGTTGGTTTATTTCCTGCTCTTTTATAGCACATCTTCCCGTGTATTGAAAAACTCGCAGTGAAGGTGTTGAGAACATGGACTCTGGAGACAGAGGGTCTGGATTTGAATCCTAACTCCACTATTATGTCCACCTTTTTGAGGCTGAGCCTTTCAGTTCTTTCTTTTATAAAATAGTTCTTTTATAAAATAGTTCTGACCTTAGGTAGTTATGGGGCTTCCCTGGTGGCTCAGATGATAGAGAATCCACCTGCAAAGTGGGAGACTCCTGGGTCAGGAATATCACCTGGATAAGGGAATGGCTACCCACTCCAGTATTCTTGCCTAGCGAATTCCATAGACAGAGGAGCCTGATGGGCTACAGTCCATGGGGTCACAAAGAGTCAGACATGACTGAGTAACTAACACCCACACTAGGGAGTTGTTATAAGAATTAAATAAATTAATATTTTAAAATAATTTAGAAAGTATCTGGCACATCGCGCCATATAAATGTTTGGTAAAAATAAAGACAGAAACAAAAACAAAACAAAATATCATACTGACCATATTTTGAATAACTGGCACTGCAATAAACTATTTCCACTGTATTTCTAAAAATTGATATCTATGACTTTCCATTTGTCTATACTTGTTTGAGAGAAAACATCAAACTGCCTACTTCAAAAGAAGACTAGGAGAGTACAGTGAAAACTGTATTTAAAAGTATGAACTTAAAGAAATGCAAAATATTATTATGATTCCTTTATATGCAAGTCTGGCAATCTACAAAACCAGGATGTGGTCTCCTGTGTCTGCCCTAGCACTGCCTGAAACTTGCACTTGGCGGTTCACTCAGTACATGGACAGGTAGCAATTTTGTTGTGACTTTCTCACACTTAATATCTTCGAATGAGCTGACAGAGCTCACTGCTGCACTGCCAGGAAAAAACCATTTAGAGTGGAACTGTATACATTTCTTCCCTTTTCTACCAATCAACAAGTTATAACGTAAGATAGAAACGATACCCCTGAGTTCGTGCTGGAAATGGGGGTGGGGAGTAAGAAATGATAGGTTGTCAGCTTCCCTGAAAAGCTGTAAGGCATTAGAACTGAAAATAAAGACTTTATTGCCTTGCAAAGAAGGCTTCGTAGCATTCAGATATTACCTACATCTGCTTTAATGATTCCATTTAAGCTGTCATTTTCTGCATTTACCTTGCACATTCAAAAGCAACTATACTTACATGTTCACAGCCATCGCAATGCCAGCATTTACAAAAGTGGGGTTGGGTAGGGGGAGAAAATGGTATATAATATATTTCAAAGAACACTTTCCTTCCAGAAAATTAGCAGTAATTTTGAGGCTACTCTTATAGGGAAGTAAAGTTTCTTTGGAGACAAAAAGTGCTGACACTGAACAAAAAAGAGAGAGAGAGAAAGAAAGAGGGAGGCTGCACTCACTTTCAGATCCTTTCTCTCTCTACTTTTTTTCTATTTGTTCTTCTTGTCCACCTGGTCAAGCACTTCTGTGGTAAAAACAAGGAAGCTGGGAATGAAGTCACTCTGCTTTTATTGCCAAGAAGACCAGTTCTAATCACTAAAGTACACAAATAAAGGTGGCTTTAGTGGAGACTCTGCTGCCTCTGAAATGGGAGCAATGGAGGCCATGCAGAAGGTCCTGACGTTCTTCCTATGCTCCACAGTGACTAATAGTGGAAGCCCCACAGTGACTTACTGTCTAGAAATGTAAATCACCTTGGATGTGGCAATTTTGTTATGGTGGGTCAAATATTCTGAAGTAAATACTACGATTTCTTCTCTAAGTAGGATTTATTCTCAAATTCAAGCTAAGTCTCACCATTGCTGCCTCTGACACTTTCAGTCCCTTCCTCCTTTTTAGATTCCTGGAGTTTGGGTTAACTTGACTCTGATCGGCACTTTGAGTGCTAATCTAGGGCATTTATTTGTTTTCATGTTTCTATGTTTATTTTCTTAGCTCTCTAACTAAAATTTAGTTCTGTGAATTCGGGTTATACTTTTGAGGGCCACTCACTCACGACTCCTGCAAGGCATATTGCAGAGAGTTGGTGTTTGAAATAATAATAGCTTGTCTGTTGTTGTTGTTGTTTTTAATTAAAGGTGAGTTCTAAATCTACAGTCTATAATACCAAGTGTATTTATTTTTTGTATTCCTTCCCCTGCCTGTTTTGCCTATTATGAGATTCTCCCTCCATTAAGCTTCCAAATGGTTTCAAACTTAATATGTTAGTGCTATGAACAAAAAATTGAGCTGAAAATTCTGATTAAGCAAACTTGGTTTTGTAGGAAGAACAATCGCTTATGACTAAGCAGGCCTGGCTCATTTGCCCATGGTTCTCTACTCTAAGCCTTTTCTGGACTAGGTGATGGTGAAACAAACCTTGTGCTCCTCCTCAGTACTGAGATGCTTTATAAATCTCTTTTTAATAAATGAATGTACTAATGAATTAATAAACACATTCAGCATCTTTGAGAAATTTGCTTAAGTCCCCTTTAGATATTCTGTAATTATGGGGATAATATTTAGTGTCCTTTTAATCTGACTGCATATTTCAATAAGTTTGTTTCTCAGGAGAAATCACTTTCAGTTTTTTATTGAGGATTGACTACTTTAAAATTGGAGAAGAAAAGGAAACCTGAAAGAGATAATAGGGGCAGAAACAGAAGCAGAGGGAAGATACGTTGTTTATTAATGTTATTCTAATAGTATTTCATCTCCTGGAAGGTGAAGGGACTCTAGGAAACATGGGCCAGCATTTCGTTGTGGATTTTCATTATTTTTCTCTCTTGACTTGAAGAGAAGAAATTTCATCTTAATTTGCTTTTACATTCAAGTGCCAAGTACAGTGTTTAGAATAAGGTAGGTGTTCAGTAATTGTTTCCTGATTAGCTGAAGGGGAAGCATTAACATAGCAATGTCAGAAACGTAGGCAGGTGGCTAGAAGTAGAGGTTCTAATGGGGAACATCTTATCTGTCTTTGTTTCTTTTTTCAAGATAGCTTTCTACATTGGGAGTGGGAAAGAGAAGGGGATATATTTTTAAAATGTATTTATTTTAACTAGGAGGATAATTGTTTTACAATATTGTGTTGGTTTCTGCTATACATCAACATGAATCAACCATAGGTATACATATATCCCCTCCCTCTTGAACCTCCCTCTTGGTTCCCACATCATCCCACCCCTCTAGGTTATGTCAGAGCACTGGTTTGAGCTCCCTGCATCATACAGTGAATCTCCCACTGGCTGTCTACTTTACATATGATAATGTACATGTTTCCAGGCCATTCTCTTGATTCCTCCCACCCTCTCCTTCCCCCACTGCACCCACAAGTCTGTTCAATATGTCTGCACCTCCACTGCTGCTGCTAAGTCACTTCAGTCGTGTCCAACTCTCTGTGACCCAGTAGACGGCAGCACCAGGCTCCCCTGTCCCTGGGATTCTCCAGGCAGGAACACTGGAGTGGGTTGCCATTGCCTTCTCCACTGCATGAAAGTGAAAAGGGAAATTGAAGTCGCTCAGTCGTGTGCGACCCTCAGCGACCCCATAGATGGCAGCCCACCAGGCTCCCCATCCCTGGGATTCTCCAGGCGAGAACACTGGAGTGGGGTGCCATTGCCTTCTCCAATGCTGCCCTGCAAATAGGTTCATCAGTACCATCGCGTTAATATACAATATTTGTTTTTCTCTTTCTGACTTATTTCACTCTCTATAACAGGCTCCAGGTTCATCCACTGCATCAGGACTGATTCAAATGTGTTCTTTATACAGCTTCAGTTCAGTTCAGTTCGGTCACTCTGAACTGAATATTATATGGTTTGGTAATACTCCATTGCTTACATATATTAATTGCCAACTTCTTTATCCATTCATTGGTTGATGGACATCTATCTAGGTATGCTGCTTTGATGTTCTAGCCTTTGTAAATAGTGTGCAATGAACATTGGGGTACATGTGTCTCTTTCAATTATGCTTTTCTCAGGGTATATGCCCAGTATTGAGATTACTACTACTGCCCATATGACTGGGTCATGTGGCAGTTCTATTCCTAATTTTTTCAGGAATCTCCATACTGCTCTCCATAGTGGCTGTATCAATTTACAAAGGGTTCCCTTTTCTCCATATCCTCTCCAGCATTTATTATTCGTAAATTTTTTTGGATGATGATCATTCTGACTGGTGTGAGGTAATACCTCACTGTACTCTTGGTTTGCATTTCTCTAATAATGAGTGATGTTGAGCATCTTTTCATGTGTTTATTAGCCATCAGTATAGACAAGTCCAGAGAGGGCAATAGCACCCCACTTCAGTACTCTTGCCTGGAAAATCCCATGGACAGAGGAGTCTGGAAGGCTGCAGTCCATGGGATCGCTGAGGGTTGGACATGACTGAGTGACTTCACTTTTCACTTTCACGCATTGGAGAAGGAAATGGCAACCCACTTCAGTGTTCTTGCCTGGAGATTCCCAGAGACGGGGAGCCTGGTGGGCTGCTGTCTCTGGGGTCACACAGAGTCGGACATGACTGAAGTGACTTAGCAGCAGCAGCAGCATACACAAGTCAGATTTTTATTGACTATGCCAAAGCCTTTGACTGTGTGGATCACAATAAACTGGAAAATTCTGAAAGAGATGGGAATACCAGACCACCTAACCTGCCTCTTGAGAAATCTGTATGCAGGTCAGGAAGCATCAGTTAGAACTGGACATGGAACAACAGATTGGTTCCAAACAGGACAAGGAGTACATCAAGGCTGTATATTGTCACCCTGCTTATTTAACTTCTATGCAGAGTACATCATGAGAAACGTTGGACTGGAAGAAACACAAGCTGGAATCAAGATTGTCAGGAGAAATATAAATAACTTCAGATATGCAGATGACACCACCCTTATGGCAGAAAGTGAAGAGGAACTAAAAAGCCTCTTGATGAAAGTAAAAGAGGAGAGTGAAAAAGTTGGCTTAAAGCTCAACATTCAGAAAACGAAGATCATGGCATCCGGTCCCATCACTTCATGGGAAATAGATGGGGAAACAGTGGAAACAGTGTCAGACTTTATTTTGGGGGGCTCCAAAATCACTGCAGATGGTGACTGCAGCCATGAAATTAACAGACGCTTN
The DNA here is from genome assembly GCA_006410875.1 of Neotragus pygmaeus. NCBI lineage: Eukaryota > Metazoa > Chordata > Mammalia > Artiodactyla > Bovidae > Neotragus > Neotragus pygmaeus. The sequence continues at coordinate 704,054 of SJYV01056248.1, read as the reverse complement.
ATGACACCACCCTTATGGCAGAAAGTGAAGAGGAACTAAAAAGCCTCTTGATGAAAGTAAAAGAGGAGAGTGAAAAAGTTGGCTTAAAGCTCAACATTCAGAAAACGAAGATCATGGCATCCGGTCCCATCACTTCATGGGAAATAGATGGGGAAACAGTGGAAACAGTGTCAGACTTTATTTTGGGGGGCTCCAAAATCACTGCAGATGGTGACTGCAGCCATGAAATTAACAGACGCTTACTCCTTGGAAGAAAAGTTATGACCAACCAAGATAGCATATTCAAAAGCAATGACATTACTTTGCTAACAAAAGTCTGTCTGTCAAGGCTATGGTTTTTCCAGTAGTCATGTATGGATGTGAGAGTTGGACTGTGAAGAAAGCTGAGTGCCGAAGAATTGATGCTTTTGAACTGTGGTGTTGGAGAAGAGTCTTGAGAGTCCCTTGGACTGCAAGGAGATCCAACCAGTCCATTCTGAAGGAGATTAGCCCTGCAATTTCTTTGGAAGGAATGATGCTAAAGCTGAAACTTCGGTACTTTGGCCACCTCATGCGAAGAGTTGACTCATTGGAAAAGGCTTTGATGCTGGGAGGGATTAGGGGCAGGAGGAGAAGGGGACGACAGAGGATGAGATGGCTGGATGGCATCACTGACTCGATGAGCATGAATCTGAGTGAACTCCGGGAGATGGTGGTGAACAGGGAGGCCTGGCGTGCTGCGATTCATGGGGTCACAAAGAGTCGGACATGACTGAGCGACTGAACTGAACTGAACTGAACATTTGGCCAACAGAGTGATGGGTAAAGGGCCAAAAGAGGCTTCCCCCAACTCTGACTTTAGAACAGGAAGTAAAACCATTACCAAAAGTGTGACGGCTGCTGTGTGTGGGAACCCATGTCAAGTCATTGTGTGGTACAAGGGTCATAAGACCCAGGACCGCCTCTCTAGGCTCTTACCACTGATTAATCAAAAGTCACAGAAAAGGAGGCCCCACTTAAGAAGAAATGAAAGTATAAAAGGGGAACAGGATTGAAGTGATTCGTTTTTGACAGTAAGAAAGTATTTCAACAGGGGCTTGGCAGTGTCCAGAAACACCATCTTCAGCATTAAGAAAGTATGACCACAGCTTCATTTCATGAAAGTTACTTGCATTTCCCCCCTTAGATGGATGAAGAGACACTGCTGATCAGACTAAACAGGGCGAATTATTGCTGGTGTGCATGTTCCCATGCATACACTTGCGTGCAAATACTAATGCAGCATATTTTTGTAATGAGTTTTTATCTTTTAAGATAACAACTGAAATATTTACAGATGAAATAATACCAGGCCTGAGACCTGCTTCAAAGTAATTCAAACTATGGAAGTTGAGTTTAGATGACACCTGGCCATGAGTTTATAATTACTGAAGTTGATTCACTATACTTTTCTCTTTAAGTATATTTAAAATAATCTGTAAAAAAAGTCATTTTCAAAGGAGAGAGGGAGTAGGGGAGGGACAAATTAGGAGCATAAGATTAACAGATACATACCACTATGCAAAAAATAGATAAGCAACAAGGATTTACCCTATAGCACAGGAAACTAGATTCAATAGCTTGTAATGATCTATAATAGAATATAATCAGAAAAAAACTGAATCACTATGGTATACATCTGAAACTAACACAATATCATAAATCAACTATACTTCAACAACAAAAATGTTATTTAAAATCTAAATTGGTATTAAAAGCCTGCTAAATATGTAGGAAAAATGAAACTTTTAAATCAGCATTTAATAAAAAAGTGTTATTCAGTTCAGATTCCCAGGTGGTGCCAGTGATAAGGAACCCTCCTGCCAATGCAGGAGATGTAAGAGATGCTGTTTCAATCCTTGGATAGGGAAGATCCTCAGAGGAAGGCATGGCAACCCACTCCAGGATTCTTACCTGAAGAATCCCATGGGCAGAGGGGCCTGGAGGGCTATAATCCATATGGTCACAAAGAACTGAACAAGCAACTTAGCATGCATACATTCGATGTAAGTTAAAAAATGAACAAAAGTTCCTTGAAAGCTATTATTGAGTATGAATTCAAAGTTCCATAGGGTGCCATGTATACCACAACCATGCCTTGAGCAAGGAAGCTCGTTCTTTTTGGTTCTAACCCAATTTGTAATCTGTTTTTCAAACTACCCATTGACACCTTATAGTAAAATCAATTTGCGGTCACTGATCAGTTTTTAGATGAATTAAAATGCAATAGAAAAGAAAATAGAGCATGTCACACATGAAGGGGTAAGCACAGCTTACACCTACACGAAGAGTTCATGTTTAGTCTACTCTCAATAGAACAGCCAGGATGGTTCTTGGTTAAAACCCAAGTCAGATCATGTCACTCTTGTGTGTGTGTGTTCAGTTGTATCTGACTCTTATCAATCCCATGAACTGACTGTAGCCCACCAGGGTCCTCTGTTACTCTTCTGGAACCCTATGGATTATCAAGGGATGATTAATCTCAGTGTAAAAGCCAAAAGTCCCTACCATGGTCTACATAGCCCACCATGATCTTCCCCACCCCCATCCCTCTGCCCAGTCCTACTTACCCCTTATTAAACTCCTGTTCCTGGAACATACCAAGCACACGCTCACAGGTGAGTGTCTGTAACTCTGGTCCCTCTGTCTGGAATGCTCTTCCTCCAGATATCTACATGCTGGCTTCTTCACCATCAATGTCATCTTCTCAGTAAGGCCTTCCTTGACCATACAATTTAATAATCAGAGCCCCACTCAACTCCCAATATTTCCTATCTCTCTTTCTGCTTTATTTTTCTGCATAGAACTTATCACCTTCTAATATATTATGCAAATTATAAATTATATGTAATAATGATGCATATATTTTGTAAATATACAGAGTACTTATAATTTCTTTGGTTTACTATTTCTCCATATTCAGAAATTACATAAGCACCAGAATTTTTGTCCCTTATGTTCACTACTGTAATATTTCTAACACCGAGAACACAGTAAATGCTTGAGAAGTATACAATGAATTATGTATACTTAGCATGGTGTCTGTGTGTGCTGAGTTATGATGCAAAATGTATTTCTAGATGTAAGAAATTCCCAAAGGTTTGTATAGTACTTCCCTATAGCATACTTGAGATGTCTCTGGGCTTACTTGGATTGAGGACTGAAAATTGAGTGCAGGGCAGGCACCCAGTAGTTCTTCATATCTTACAGACTGGGTATCAGGAGCGAATGAGGCCAATGATAACTGCTACGTGAAGTATATGTGGGAGGAAGGAGGGCTGTTTGGGCATACCACCAAAGCACTGAAAACTGGCAAGAGGAAATCAGCAGAGTCACAAAATCATAAAATTTTCAAGACCTTTAGAGATGATCTGGTCTGACCTAATAATTCAACAGATGAGCATCAAAAAGTTACAAAATGATAATGTAATTGTCTCCAGGCCATATGCAAAGTAAAAGCCAAGACAGAACTAGCATAGATGGGAGTCACATGACTCCTTGTCCAATAATTTTTGCATACTCTGGCCTGACATAAAAATGAAATATAAGAATCTGCTCTCCAAAAGCCCCTGCCTGTTTTCATTTCTTTGGAAATAACCTGAGATTCTTTCTCCAATTAGGCACCAGTCATTTATTCCACTCAAGCCTTTACCATTTGCAGGGCTCTCTGTTTTAAAAACAAAGAGCTACTAATGATCACTATTTCTCACAAATCAAAGCTTTAAAAATTCCTCACCACAGCAACCAGGAGTGGTTGAATCATCTACTATTATTCCCTGAATTTCCAATATAACAATTCCAACTTACACCAGATTCAGAGGTGTTAAAGTCGGTCTAGATTCAAAACCTTCCACCCTCACTGTCCTACTTTTCATTAGAGCTGAAGAATCTATACATTTTTTGAATGAATGGCTCAGAACCATAAAATAAGATGTTTCAAATCAGAAAACACTAACAAGTGAAACAATGCATCAGTACAAGCTATCAGCCACCTTAACTTGGAAGGGAAGCAGATATATATTTGTTCAGGGGAGAAATATTACAGAATGGATAGATTCACTAACTGGGTTCTCAACTAGACTATAATTGAGTCCTTTGCCTGGGAAAGGCCAGGTTTCTTAGGACTCTCAGTATTTCTGGATGGCTTTGGAGATTTCAAGGGCTGAGGACATTAATGACATACCTATGGCAGACACCCTGGGTTCCCCCAGCTTCCTTCACAAAAACCTGTTCCATCCAGCTGTCCTCACTTTTCCAGGAGAGGCTGTTCCAGGAAGTGGGGGTCATGACTGGACTGAGTGCACCATGAAATCCTATTCTTGCAAGTGATTGGCTCATATGAGAGCATGTGACACAACTGTGACCAATGAGACAAGGGAAAGTCTGCTGTTGGGAGGGGTGCTTCTGAGACAGGTGTTTTCACTTTCCATCAAATCAGTAGGAAGATGTTACCCTTTTTCTCTTATAAAATGTGATGCCAGGGACTGCTGCTGTCATCCTGATATGAAAGGAGAGTAAGGCTGAGGACAAAGCCCATCCACCAAGAGGGAGAGCCCACACAACTACAGAGAAGCAGACTCAGTCAGATGTTACAATGTATACCATGCCTACCTCCCACTTCTTTGGGGGTTTTCTGCAGAAGCATCCTAGTCCATGCAATGCTCGTACCCTGGAATGGTCTAGTTAGGAAGTGAGGAGGTGTGAATGCATTAGGCATGTTGGTGTCAGCATGAGAAAAGTCACATGCATGGCATGTCCCAGGGACAGTGTGTCTTTTGTTAGAGAAAGCTTGGCCGGTGATATTAGCAAGCTGGAGGACCAATGTATAAATGCACAGCTGGGGTGAGACATGAGGGCAGCTACAGAGGCCAGCACAAGGCAAGTACGTTGCCCACATTGTTGCAGGGTACCCAGGGCAGCCACGTTTCCCTAAGGGGAGGACACAGAATAACAAATCCACTATAGCCCACACCCACTTCCTCCTCTGGGTGCCAAGAAAACATTGCAAGTCAGACCTTAAAAGAAAGAACCAGGGAAGACTTAGCTTGGGGATTTGCTTTGCCTCTGTACTCTCATGAATGGCTATTTATTTGAATTTTGTGTGGGGACCCACCTGAGCTGTCCCTTGGGGAGAAGAAAGAGGACAGGCCACAAAGGAGATCCAGTTGGCCTATACACGCATACATGCCTTTGGAGAGTGAAGCCTGCCCATGAAAGTGGCCACCCAGGGACTCCCCTCCCCAAAGACACCAGTCTCTATCCCCACAAGCTCCCCACCAGCTCTTCCTCTAGCTGACACGAAGTCTATCTTGCTCTAGAAGTCTCTCAACTTGGGTGAAAAGGAGGATTTCTACAACAACCTGGCACTTAAACCTAGCAGGACTTTTCAAAATGCTCACTGATTGGATTCACTGTATTGAACTATATGTGCTTCTAGAAAATTTCGTATTTGTAATATTCATATTTTAGAGTGAATCGGTTCAAAAGCATTTTCTTCTTTACTTGTTCAGTGTGAAAGTAAGCACTATGAGATGATCTGAGACAGCTGTACCTGTGTAGTATTTTAGTCTTCCTAACAGTATTTACAGTACAATACTGTGATCTGACATGATCAAAGGGTGTCAGCTCTTTGATTAGAAACAACAAAAGAGCCAACAGACGATACCCTTGGAAACACTGGCACAGGCATCTATCTAATGGGGCATGTGAGAGAGGAACAGCAGCGTCCCTGCGCTGGTAACACTCAGCAGCACCACGTATACAGAGGGAATGTGGGAAACTTGGTTCCCCGATGACCTGCGTTTCAATTGGAGGGCATAAGAGTTGTGCCCCAGGCTTGAAAAGCTGCATAAAAATCCAATTAACTAGTCATGAGAAATGCATTAATTGCTTTGTCCAGCATCAGCAGAGACCTGCTGCTGTTCCTCATTTTTCAGCCAGAGGAGAAAGGACACCATGGTCTCCAGGGGGCACAGAGGAAGAAGGTGTCTGCTGCAGCACGCAGAGCTGACCCTATGAACCAGCCACAGAGAACACAATTCTGTGGAACTTTTTCAGATCGAAGACTGGCAGCAGAAAAAGATGAGTGTGTAAATGAAAACAGGAATAGGGGGGCTATCTCCGTATGTTATTGAAGATACCAGTAAATAGGGAGAGAACGTTTCCTATCCAATTACAAGCATCCTATCTGGGAATGACTCGATATTTAAGTTTTTTATGGTCTTTTCACCCTATCTTGCCTACTCTATTCATTTTCTGGCCTTTTCAAAATGATGAGTTTATTGAGATATAATTCACTTACCCTATAATCCACCTCTTTAAAAGTGTACAATTTAGTGACTTTCCATGTAATCACACACAGGTGCAACCATTATCACAATCAATTTTAGAATAACTTCATTACCCCACAAAGAAACCCATACCCATTAGCAGTCACTCTGGTTCTCCTCCAATCCCCACACCCAGCCAAAGGAAATAACGAATCGACTTTCTGCCTATGATTTGCCTATTCTGGAGATTTCACATAAGTGGAATCATACCATACATATGATTAAAACAAGTTTTTTATTTATTTAATTTTGGCTGTGCGGGGTCGTTGTAGCTGGTGTGGGCTTTTCTCTAGTTGTGGCGAGTGGGGGCTACTCTCTAGATGCAGTGTGCCAACTTCTCATTGTGTGTTGGCTTCTCTTGTTATGGAGCACAGACTCTAGGGTGCAGGCTTCAGTAGTTGCAGCACGTGGGTTCAGTAATTTGCAGCTCCCGGGCTCTGGAGCCCAAGCGCAATAGTTGTGGCACAGGGACTTAGCTTAGCTGCTCCTCAGCATGTGGGATCTTCTCAGATCAGGGGCCTAATCTATGTCTCCTATATTGGCAGGCAGACTCTTTACTGCTGAGCTGCCAGGCAGCCCAATATGTGGTCTTTTGTAGCTCGATTCTTTCACTTAGTATAATATTATCAAGGTTCATTTTTGTTGTAGCATGTATATTTTATTCTTTAAAAAAATTTCTTTGTAGTTCTCCCTGCTGAACTCAAGCTTCACTACTTATGTTCCTTGAGTGTTCACTATTCAGTCCTGAAAAGTGCTTGTGAAATACAAATCAATTTAAAAAAGAAGTCCTGGTTCAAAAAAGTCCATGTAATTTTGCTGGGCATCTCCTATTGCAACTAAAGGCAAATAATCTATCATACACACCGAGGAAACCAGAATTGAAAGAGACACATGTACCCCAATGTTCATTGCAGCACTGTTTATAATAGCCAGGACATGGAAACAACCTAGATGTCCATCAACAGATGAATGGATAAGCAAGCTGTGGTACATATACACAATGGAGTATTACTCAGCCATTAAAAAGAATAAATTTGAGTCAGTTCTAATGAGATGGATGAAACTGGAGCCTATTATACAGAGTGAAGTAAGCCAGAAAGAAAAACACCAATACAGTATACTGACACATATATATGGAATTTAGAAAGATAGTAATGATGACCCTNATTATGTAAGAAACGAGGCACCGGTCTATGTTCGATGCAGGATGCTTGGGGCTGGTGTATGGGGATGATCCAGAGAGACGTTGTGGGGTGGGAGGTGGGAGGGGGATTCAGGAATGGGAGCTTGTGTACACCTGTGGTGGATTCATGTCGATGTATGGCAGAGCCAATAGAGTATTGTAAAGTAAAATTAAAAAAAAAAAACTTAAAAAAATACTAATTTTCTAAAAATCATTAAAGGCATGCAGCTAATATGAAACTATGATGAAATTTACATCACTTACAGAGCTGATTTACATATAAGAGATAAAGGAAGGACTATAGCAGCATCCCTTTGATAGACTTGGGATACTGACATATTCATTTACTCAATAACTACTTATGGAGTGCCTAAGTGTATGTGTGTGTGTACTCAGTTGCTCAGCCTGCTGCATGCCAGACACTGTTCTAGACACTGGGGACAGATTGAACAGAACAGACAAAAAATATCTGCCATCATGGAGCATGTATTTTAGTGATATGAAGTAAGATAATTTAAAGGAAGAAAACTAAGGGAATAAAAAGCAGGAAATTCAAAGTAGTGGTTACTTCGGAGGGAGGGAATGAAAGAAGACAGAGGAGGGAAGGGAGAAGAGCACCAGGAGGATGCAAGGGAATAAAATGTTCCTAACGTTGAGTGGTAGATTTTTTTTTTTTTAATGAGAGTTATGGTTGTTGTGCTTTGTAACTTGCATGTCTGTTACAGATATTCATTTGCACCTACATCAAATTTGATCTGAGCCACTCCTCTAGACTGGAAAATATAAACAGTGGCATGTCTTTGGATAAAAGATTTGTCCGGGCTAATTTACAATATCTATAGGAATATGGGATGCACAGTGGAGTCTGACACTGAGTGGAGAAATTCTAAACTTGTGGGATTACGCTGCAAGGTTTTGAAAGGCTTTTGAAGAGAGCAAGATAATATATTTAGAAGAGATTTTTCCAGTTATATTAGATGATCGTGAATTCTGGGTGATCACTTAGCACACAGGAAAGCAATCAATGGAGCATCTATTAGAATGGGAACGTCAAGAAACTGGATGTTTTGTTCACAAATTTTTAATTTTCAAGTTTCTTTCACAGGCATGTTCCCATTTGATTCTACAACAAGTATTATTAGCCCATTTTATGGACGAGAAAATGGAAATTCAAGTTAGCACGGCCAGTGGTGCTAATGTTTGGGCTGAATCTTCAACTTCACGGCACGTGATACAAGACACAGCACCCTTGAAGTTCAGGATTTACATGAACCCACATTTATTTACGAAGTCAAGAATAAGCATTAGAAATAAGTCTCAGAGAGTTACATTTAAAGCAACGAAAAGAAATACAAGTCCACTCTGGGAACAGAAAATGGATGAAACTCAGTAATAAGAAGACACACAAGCTAAAACTACATATGCTGTCAGAAACATGTTTACATGAATTCCTAAATGACAGATTTACACTCAGCTATTTGTGAAAAATAAGATATCTGCAGCGCATCTCTTCCCTGAAAGACTGCTGTGCATTTTTACAAAATACCCCTTACTGTTATTCCTGGGGTTAGAATATAGTACCAAATAAGTACTATGGCAATTATCATGTTCTTATGACAAATTACATTGTCTAGTTCCAAATCATGTCTTCCGTTCGTAATTCCCAAGGATTTGTTGTAGTTATGCTCCTAATCTGAATCTGATATTATTTCAAAAGAGCTGACAAAGCCCCTGTCAAATGCTTCCCCCCACCAAAAGAAGAACTCACACTTGATCTTTTTAAAAAAATTAAAAAGCATGTGGGTTAGTTTGCTTAAAACAAACATAGGGCTCTCGCATGGACAAAGTTCAACCCTCAGGCATAAGAACATCACATGTAAACAAAACCCTCTGTGCCCAGATCACTGACAGTACCTTCAACCCTAGATATTGATCACGAGGGAGATAAACAGAGGACACTTGGCTTGAATTAACCAGGCCCCCAACCAGAACCTTATGAGCTCACAGAACTTTCTGAAGGAATCATCACGAGGTTCTCTTTGCATCAGAAAGTCAGCAAAAGAGTATTCTTTATCCAATAAACATGCTTTTACGATCTCACTGACTACAGCGACAAACACTGTAAAACAAAATGGCTCATTTTTCTGTAATAAAATGAATTTGAATGAGCAACTTAAATCAATATTAGGCAGCCAAATTATGTGCATTAATATTTGCACATCATTAGCCAAATCCCAAGTGAACTGTTTCATTACTAAAGATAATGCTAGGTTTGACTTTTCATTTCCATGGATATTAACTTATATATTTGGTTGAAAATAACTTTGGTTTGAAACCCAATCTACTTCTGCTTTCTGTACACACACACACACACACACACACACACACAGATACATCATTATGTACGTGTGTGTATATATACAAACATGCATACTCATGACAAGGAGCTTCAGGTCAAGACAAAATGTGTTCCTTGTTTTCTCAGTTTCTCTTTTCAACTTCACAGCTTTACCACACTGATGGCTTTCTTTGGAAAGAGGGGTATACATAAAACTCACAAATAAATATGTAAAGTCTAGAATCATAGTGAAGCAAAAACCAAAAATAAAGCACAAAACTTATATAAACAAGAAGTGGATGAAAATTTCAACCTGTCCCTCTCAATAGCATTTTATTTCAAAATCACTGTACAGACCCAGAAAAATGGACACCTTTCAACGTCTGAAACTAAACCAAAATAGGGTGTTGAGAATCAGGGTTGAAGTGGATGTCAGGGGAGGCAGGGTATGTTTCTGGCCTGGAAAGTGGATAGGATGGCAACTGTGAGAGCCTCTGATCAGTCAATCAGCAGGTTTTGTATGGTAGATTCTGTGACAAAGGCTGAAGTTGTCCAGACCAGTACTGTCTGGTTCAAATATAATATTAGCCACATATGTAGTTTTAAATATCCTGGCAGCTACATTAAACATTTTCAATAAACAGGTAGAATTAATTTTTTAAATAAGTTTTCTTTAACCTAATATCCAAAAATGTTATCATGTCAACATATAATCAATATAACAAAGTTATTCATAAGACATCTTACCTTCTCTTCGTTTTGTAAACTGTTCAATTGTGATGTGTATTTCACTTTGCAGAGCACCTCAGACTAGCCACATTTCAAGGGCTAAATAGCCCAGGTGGCTGCCATATTGGATCCTGCCAGTCTAGGTGGAGAATCAGTCCCTTAGAGGTATCGTTGCAGCCCTCACCCTCTAGTAGATAACTCAGATTTACCCTCAAAACCATGCTCCCTGCTTCCTGCTTACTTGCTGTCCCCTAATTGATCTCACTCGGGTTTATTCTTCAGAAGCAAAATTATTTAAGAAAAAGCACTTTATATCATTAGAGTGGCATTATGTGAAATAACTAGAAAGAGCTAGGTTTCCTTTTCTTGAAGAAGACAGTGCTCAGCCAGGACTGAGGGTACAGAGGGCAGTGATGGGACATGATGAAGTCTAGGTACTGGGTTTCTGATGAGAAAAGAACTACATAAGGTTATTACCCAAGTGATTCTGTGACTCATATCGCCCAAAATTTGTGATCTGAGTTATGTCAATAAAGAATAAGCCATGCACGTCACCTACCTCTGGCTAGTACAGTTTCTGTATCTAGTGGCCGAATCTCAATATCCACCTCTTTCTTGACAGTAGTTTGACATTTTAAAGATAACCCTCCACTTTTCCATTTTTTGGTTGAACTTGAAGATGGTAACAGAAGTTCAAGAAGGGGGCAGTTTCCTTTCCATAGGAGCTGTCATGTTCCTGCATCTTATTTGCATACATTTCCCCCCAGTTAGAGTAAATTCCAAAAGCTAACTTTATCTTCTAAAAATCAGTGTGTTTTCTTTGCCCTGTATGGGCCTTTTGCAGAAGCAAAACACTTCTAGGCAAATGGTTTACTGTGGGTCAGGGTGGTAGAAAATCTCCTTTAAATAGCGTATCTTAAATATCCCACTTAACAACTTCAGTCCACACATTCACAGTTTTCCTATTTTCTTTATGATTTGGGGGAAGAAACACAATTATAAGATCCAAACTTCCTCTGGATAAAGGCATTTTTTTCCTCTTTGAGGATGAAATTACAACTCACTGTGGGTTTATTTCAAAAAGAAGTAGAGTTCCCATTAAGGAAACGACAGACCATTTTTTAAAAAAGCTTAAATCAAACTTCGGGACTAGTAAGGTTTACAAACATTTTAATCACTTTCCCCAACATCATATTCCATCTGTCATTCCACAGCTTGCCTCAAAGTTATGAAAAAATTACTTAAAAGAAAAAACCAATTTGCAAAATTAGTAAAATACAACCAAAGCAGCATAAGAAGCAAACACAAGAATGGAGGAACATTTAATCAAATTTTCTATCCCTAGCTAACTAATTTTACATTAGTAAGGTCCCTGTCTTAGAACTACTGACAACGCTGCCCAACAGAATCGTCTATGTAACAGCGAAAATGTTCCATTTCTGCACGGCCTAATATGGTAGCCACTAGCCACATGTACTACTGAGCACTTGAAATGTCCCTAGGACAACTGGGGAGCTGAATTAAAAAAAAAAATTTAAACAGCCATGTGTGGTTAGTGGTTGGTTACCATATTGGACAGTATAACCATTCATAGTTAAAGCAGACATCAGAGCACTTAAGTCTCTGCCTCTATGGACACAACAGCCTTGAGTTCTAAGGCCCATTTAAAATACAAAGCACTTGATGATTTCCCTTTTGAAAAAAATAATTACATAGAATGGCCTTACAAAGTCAGATAGAAAAATGTCTGTGAGAAATTCACTAAGGATGATATTACTCTTTAGGACGAGCCAGTAAGAAGGATGGAGGATGAATGTTCTGGAAATATGGATCCATACTCTACCACCAACTATGGGTTCAGCTCTACCACCAACTAGCCGAGTGGCACTGGGCAAGCAGTTCCTGGAGTTACTTAGCCCCTGATTCTTCCTTATACAAATGCCAGAACCTTCTAAACAACCAAGGTCTGTTTCTGGTCCAAACCTACGATAAAATGTCAAGTCAATCCAGTTCAGGGGGTGAAAAAAAAACAAACAATTCTCAGGCAGAAATTGTATGTAGTCTATCTGAACACCTTCTGTAATTTCAGCTCCTTTATATCTTCACCTAAGATATAAACTAAGGAACAGACATTCTGCTGCCTGACGATTCAGAATCTGGGAGCTTCATGAGTTGATAACAGGACTTATATCCTCACACAAAAACAATGCTTCTGTATTGCCAGTGAAGAAAACCAACTGAATGCTGAGTAGCACTTTTCCTTTATTTGCACCCTTTTTTTTTTTTGCATTGAGAAAATTTTCAAACCTTTAGAAAAGTTGCAAAAATAGTACAATGAACACCTAATATACCCTTCACCTTGCAAGACTATTCTCAAGTACAGATACAAGCCCAGTTTCCTAGGTGTTCACTCTACAGCATACTGACTTGGTAACATCTCCCAGTNTGTTTCAACAAAGATATCCTGTTTTGTAGTATTAGATCCATGGAGTTTCTAGTTACACCTATATAAGTCTTGGCAGCATGATTATAGTTCAGTTGTGCCTTCTGAATCTAAGAACTGTCTCTTATACACATCTAGATGTGTATAAGAGACAGTCACTCATGAGAATGAGCTTTGGTCAAACTGAGGTGACGGTCTGGATAACTACCGAGGGCAACAAAATAAAGCATAAGAATATAACTGTATTTGCTCTGTCAACCATGACATTAAACTCTAATGTCAGCAACTTTTGTGAACAGAGACAGAAACAAACCAGTTCCTCATGTTTCAAAAGGGAAGCGCACACTCTTAAAAATGAGCAAAACGTTGCTTCAATCCTATTACCTCAAATCCAAGCCCTGTGCCCTCGCTGAACCTATTTCTCTGTTTACAAAATGGGATATAAAATCTACCTCAGAGAAATATGTGAGATGATGCACACAGAATGACACATAGCAGCCACTCCGTCATGTCAGTTGCTTTTACAGTTTACTAAGCGTTTTCCCAAACAGTCTCAGCAAAGACAACTCTGGGATAAATTCGTCAGATATCGCTACTTTTGATTTACAGCCAAGAGAACTGAGGCTCAGAGATGTTAAGGGAAGGAAAGAGAGATACTTGGCCTCTAATAAGCAGGTGTGCTGACCAGGTCTGTGGAGAGGATGCTCTATCACCTCTGGGGATGCTCACCCCAACACCAGGCAACAGGCTGTCACAACTGCAGTTTGCAGCGAGACATATAAGGCACAGAGGAGCTACTTCATCAAAGGCCACGTAGCTAGCTGGTTGGTTTGGTTAAATATCTAGTCAAAGTGCCAATTATAAAGGGTTTAGGAGCTTTGTAAAAGGTTCAAGAGGGCCTTGATTAATGATTTAAGAGTCCTGGTAAAGGGCTTAACAGTTTGACAGGATTCTAAGAGCCTTGGTTAAGAGGGTAGGTGCCCCAGCTAAAGGCGTAAATGTCCAGAATCTTCTGATTCCACATTTAGAGCTCTTCCTACAACATCTAATGTAGGCATATTTCAGAAGGTGGGATCTCTCTCCAGCTCAAGGGAGCAGATTGTTTCTCCACACCTGGCAGTTCTGCCAGGCCAGTGGCATCCAGCCTCTTTCCTCAACAAAGCATTCTCCTCCACAGGCCACCAGGGCAGAGGGTGATTGGTGGCCTGCACAGTATGTGAGTAATACATATCTCAATTCCAGGAATATAACAATGTCCCCTCTGATCTGTGGTGATGATGACATTTTAAACTAGGTTAGTAATTGAGCACCTTTCCAGAGAACGTCTGTTGGAACTCAGACATTGGGTTATTGAAGATAACACTTTAAACTGCCGAGGTGATTCTGTGAATGGGCTGGAGCTGGGTGACATGGGTGGCTGTTGAAGCAAGGCCATGCTGCCATAAGGCCACACTGTAAAGACTATATATGAAGACCAGCCCCCACAAAGGTGTTCAACTTCTAGTAACTGAAGGAAGAGGCAGGTTATTTGCACAATCATCTGGTGAATAGCCCTTCCCCGGTACACACATTCCATCTTCAGACTCAGACCCCAAGTGCCCTGGCAGAGCAGATTGTGTGTGGGTCCAGCACATTCCTACCTGGGCTTCCTCTAACCATGGAGACTTTAAACAAACCTCTGCTTTTGTTAGTAACTTTGAGATACATGAGGAGTGAGCTCTGTCACAGCCCTGAAGCTGTACCACAGATGGATACGTCCATCTGACCCTGTGACCAGAATCCACGTGCGAAACAGCACAGCAGCTCCTTTCCCCACTGAGCAAGTGGAAAGAGAAGCAGCAAGGTGCCTGGAGGATGCGGGAACCATTAACAGGAAAGTAGACCAAAGGCAGGGTTTCTGAAACATCTCTAAATAGCTATCTGACCAACATAAAAACAGATGAGAAAAGAAAAAGGGAGAAAGAACAAAGAAGGGAGGAAGGGAGGGAAGGAGCCATTCATTTTGAAAATTCAACGACATATTTCAGGAGCCATGAAATGTGAACACATTCATAAAAGATAAATCATGGATGAGTGACAGCTGCGTGCCATTAATCTTAGCTCTATCACTAGGTTCCTTTTGCCTTCTCTATATCTAACTATCTTGGCAGGAATCTTGATCTTCTGGCCCAAAACTCTTCCCCAAACCATACCAAGATAGCACTGCTCAGGTTTTCCAATCCCAAAGTCTGGTTATCTTCACCACTGTGGGAAAACAGGCACCCCGCAGGGCAGCAGACGGCCCTCAGCAGGACAGACACTTGGCCAAGCCCCAGGGGGCAGCGCAAAGGACACTGTCCAATGAAACCCTGCATAGACTGGCCTGGAAAATACTGGGAGTTTGCATCCCCCCAAAGCTGACCCCCAAAGAGAAGGTCATTCAGAACTCTCCATGGGATTAGTGGGAGCAGGGGAGGCATCTGGCATTTTAGCAAAAGTACAGTGGGCCCTTGTCAAACACTGCAAAAAAGCTGCTATGCCCAGGAAGAGCTGCCTTTCCTCTCAGATTCTATATCACTGGGTTCATCTCAGGTTGACTTCCCTGGTTGCTCAGATGGTAAATCGTCTGCCTACAGTGCGGGAGACCCAGGTTCGATCCTTGGGTTGGGAAGATCCTCTGGGGAAGAAAATGGCAACCCACTTCAGTACTCTTGCCTGGAAAATCCCCTGGACAGAGAAGTGTGGTAGGCTATAGTTCATGGGGTCGCAAAGAGTCGGCCGCGGCTAAGTGACTTCACTTTCACTTTCATTTCAGGTACCACAAAGGACAGTGAAAATCTAGTAAGTTAAAATGAGGTGTGGAAAGGTCACTAGAAAAACAGCAAAAAAAACAATAGCTTTCGTCACTAAATGATTTCTTTCAGGGGATTAATTCTCAGTTTTGCAAATTTGCAATGTTTTTGAAATTGCAATTTTTTGTGCAGAACGATTTAAAATAAAAGTGACCAAATTCTCCTGCCATTCTAGGTAACTGAGATTAAATTACCAGCAATTAACACTAAAACAAAGGTAAAGATATTTGGCTTACACATAATTGAATATTTCTGAAGTTTAAAGGTGTAGAAGACTTCTCAATGTGAACTTCTCTGTTTCAACAAAGATATCCTGTTTTGTAGTATTAGATCCATGGAGTTTCTAGTTACACCTATATAAGTCTTGGCAGCATGATTATAGTTCAGTTGTGCCTTCTGAATCTAAGAATGTGAAAGATTTGTATATGCCACTGGTTGTGAGTCATCAATAACAAGTAGTGAAAATTCCTATTTATCATTTCTAGGATCAACACCAGTTTGACAGCAGAAAATGGCATTATTTCCTTGGCCCAAAATACTGTTGTAAAGAATCTGGAAAAATAAATCCCTCAGTCCATTCAGGAATATTCTTTTCCCAATTAAAGTTTCAAAGACTGCACATAACACTGAGTTTTATTTTTTTTCTATTAATACTTGCATTTTAATTCCAAAAGTCCCTGTCAATTTCATTTCTATAATCCAGTCCATTTATTTTCTCAAAATCTTAACTTCTTATCCCAAGAATCCTTTTAATATTTAATTTTTTACCTTGTTCAGTTACTGAAAAACATCTCAAAGTTTCTTTATATATTACATTACTTGAGTTGATTTTTCTTCTTTTTTTTTAATTTATTTATTTTTAGTTAAAGGATAATTACTTTATAGAATTTTGTTGGTTTCTTCCAAACATCAACATGAATGAGCCATAGGTATACATACAGGGTCTCTGTAACAACCTAGAGGGATGGGGTGGGGATGCAGATGAGAGGGAGGTTCAAGAGGGAGGGGACATATGTATACCTATGGTTGATTTTTTTTTTCTTTCGTCTGTGAAATTATCCATTTGGTGATCACATAAGTAATATGCAAAAAGTTCTTATTTCAATTATAAAAGCAAATCTGACTCAAGATCATTAAGAAAAGTATTTTGCAAATCAACAATTGTTTATTTCAGAATATAATCAAGTACCACAGTTTAGATTAAAAGCTTAAGGATAGGGATTCCGCCCCCCCCCCCCATTTAAAATAATAAAGGTAATCAAACCTTCCTGCCAATCTAGGTGATTGTGAAATTTAATTACCAGCAGTTATCATTAAAACAAAGGCAAAGCAATTTCTTTTATACATAATTGAATATTCCAGAAGCAAATTTCTAAAGAGTTCTCAGAAAATGTATTTAAAAATTAATTTTAACCTGATTATTTCATCTGTTATGTCCCAGCTGGTAATGTAGAATAAAAGAGATGCTTAGGTGATATGGTCCACCAATAGCAAGTAAGAACACATTTACAGGAAAATCAGATAACGTTAAGCTTACTACTGAATAAACTGTTAGATTTTTACTCTTCACACAAATCCATCCAAATGTAAACCTCCCACCGCTATTCCTCTAAGAGAAATTTACCCGTGGTATTCTATTCGAGTTCACCTCTCCATATGCTGGAGACTACAGAATCAACCGTTCCCTTCTTAGTGCTCAATTGCTCAAATATATCCTGAGGTGTGGAGAGCTGTACCATCAAACCCACTGCTACCTGAACAGAAAGAAATCCTCCCACAGCAGCAGCCTTGAGTGATCTGGCAGCTCCATGATTGAGGCTGTTGATGGGCCTATAAGCATAACTGTCCAGAGAAGAGGAACCACCCAAAAACCAGATGAATAGCCCTAAGAAGTTGAAAATTAGGCTATGAACTTCCCTATCTCCAGGCCTTTGCCTAAGATCATCCCTCTCCCTAAAATGTCTTTCCTGCTTTCTGTTTTCTGGAAACATCCCACTCATCCTTCAAGGCCCAAGTCATAAGTCACCCCTACTGACCCCTCACAACTGAGGTCATCCGTCTCCTCCCTGTACTCTCCTCCCCATAACTCATTTTCTCAAAATAGAATATAGATTGTTGTTTGTCCATCTCTGCTGCTGGATGGGGAAGGAAAGGGTCTTGATTCATCTTTCTATTCCAAACACTTGGGATTATGCCTGAAGCCTAAAGAAACTTAATAAATGCTTGTTTAATGGAGCTCAAACCTCAAGACCAAATCTAACATGCAATGCAAGAGGCAGATGTGATATGTGTTGGACTTACTTCTGTACCTAAAGTCTGAGCCAGTGAAAGCTTTTTATTTTTTCCTTCCTCCAAGGAACAAACTTTATTCACACTGAGTATTCATTAAGTGCCACACCCTATGCTAAATGCTCTATACACATTACCTCATTTCATCTCCATGACATTCTTACGAAATAGTTCCTATTATTAGCATTAGATGAGGAAACTGAGGCTTGGAGAAGTTAAAAACACACTCCAACTTATCCACTGGTGGAGCCAAACTCAAGGACAATATTACAAAGCTTCAAAGCTAGAGGGGTATGTGTGTTAGTCACTTAGTAGGGTCCGAATCTTTGAGACTCCATGCACCATAGTCTGCCTGGCTCCTCTGTCCATGGAATTCTCCAGGCAAAAATACTGGAGTGGGTTTCCATTTCCTTCTCCAGGAGATCTTCCTGACGAAGGACTGAACCTGGGTCTCCTCCCTGGCAGGCAGATTCTCCCCCAGGGAAGCTCTAAAGAATCCTTAAATTATTTTCCTCACTTAACCTCCTTGAAGCTGAGGCTGAGGCCAACCTGAGGTCTGGCACATAGTAGGTCCACCTACTATAGAAAAAATGGTGATTAATAGACTGATGAAGTGCCCTCTATTCTCAGACTCTGACCTTTGCCAGAGAACCCAGCTGCTCACAAACAAGCTCTATTCTTTCCTGCTCAACACTTCTCACAGGTGTGAATTGCTTGTGTTTTCTGAATTAGTCATGATCCACATGATGGTAAGTGTGCTTAAAAAGAGAATTCTGGTTCTCATATTTTTCAAGACACAGTACCTGATTAATTGGTGAATTAGCCAATATAAGTTCATGGGCTAGGTTGATTCATATTAAACAACATATCCCTGCCCACTTTTTGAATCTCAGCTTTCCTGTTTTCTCTCAGTTTTCATTAGGATTTAAAACAGTGGTAACTAAAGCAAAAAACATAATAGAACCTTCACATACATCTCTATCCTATCTACAAAGCAATTAACATCATCTAAAGCTTATACTGTGCTGCTTCAAACCCATGTATTCTTCCTGAGGCCGAGTTAGGTTTTTCAATAAGGCTCCTTAAGCTTAAGGAGATATTTCATCAAGATCTGAAAACTCAGATGCCACAGCACCTGTAATTCATATACCAGTAAATCATATGATAATACTGCCTTATTGTCCTTTCTCTTGTCTTCTTTCCCTTCATGGCCCCTTTCCCACCAGTTCATCTTGTGGGCCATTTTCAAAGAGGGGTAACCATATGTTAACCATAAGCCAACATCACTGTATTTTAAATTCAATGTTAGTCAACCAAAATGAATTGAAAAGCAGCATCAGTGGTTTGAGGGTACTAAAAATAAGCTGTAGCATTTGCTGAGTTCTCAGAATTAAAACCACTGGCGGTCGGTCAACTTGTTGCTGCTCTTAATAAGATATGACTGTTCTGCCCCACTGGCTGCTACTACCAGAAACTTTGACTACCTTGTACACGTAACAATACTGCGCTTTTTATCAGTTGGTTAAGATCAAGAAAGGAAGTGCTATTTCACTGGAACTAAAACCTGCCAAAAAAAGATAATAGATGACTTTCAAGTAATCACCTTGTTCCATGTCACAACTGCACCTTAGTCAAATCACCTTGCATTTATGATTTAATTAGTCACACATCTAGAGATAGGGTTCCTTAATGCCTGGCTTGCTGTCCAATGCCTCCAATAGAACGTTTCTTTCTCTGAGTTTAATTTTTGGAGTAATAATTTAAAGCAGACACACAATAGAAATTAATACAATATTGATATATCGAGCATTTCCATTAGGACTTCAAGACCTTCTTGACCCCTGAATACTGTAAACTACAGTAAATGTCTTGTCAGCTATCCCTTTAGGGTTTGTCATTAAAGTTTTCAATGACCAGAGCGGTAGAAGCATTCTACCTAATGCATCATCCTGATTAGAAACCTGTCATACTCAGAATCCAGAGGGTCTGCTGCTATTGATTCCTACTCCTTCAGATTCATTAGCGATTTCTTCTCTTCAATTAGACCCGNCCTCTATTCTCAGACTCTGACCTTTGCCAGAGAACCCAGCTGCTCACAAACAAGCTCTATTCTTTCCTGCTCAACACTTCTCACAGGTGTGAATTGCTTGTGTTTTCTGAATTAGTCATGATCCACATGATGGTAAGTGTGCTTAAAAAGAGAATTCTGGTTCTCATATTTTTCAAGACACAGTACCTGATTAATTGGTGAATTAGCCAATATAAGTTCATGGGCTAGGTTGATTCATATTAAACAACATATCCCTGCCCACTTTTTGAATCTCAGCTTTCCTGTTTTCTCTCAGTTTTCATTAGGATTTAAAACAGTGGTAACTAAAGCAAAAAACATAATAGAACCTTCACATACATCTCTATCCTATCTACAAAGCAATTAACATCATCTAAAGCTTATACTGTGCTGCTTCAAACCCATGTATTCTTCCTGAGGCCGAGTTAGGTTTTTCAATAAGGCTCCTTAAGCTTAAGGAGATATTTCATCAAGATCTGAAAACTCAGATGCCACAGCACCTGTAATTCATATACCAGTAAATCATATGATAATACTGCCTTATTGTCCTTTCTCTTGTCTTCTTTCCCTTCATGGCCCCTTTCCCACCAGTTCATCTTGTGGGCCATTTTCAAAGAGGGGTAACCATATGTTAACCATAAGCCAACATCACTGTATTTTAAATTCAATGTTAGTCAACCAAAATGAATTGAAAAGCAGCATCAGTGGTTTGAGGGTACTAAAAATAAGCTGTAGCATTTGCTGAGTTCTCAGAATTAAAACCACTGGCGGTCGGTCAACTTGTTGCTGCTCTTAATAAGATATGACTGTTCTGCCCCACTGGCTGCTACTACCAGAAACTTTGACTACCTTGTACACGTAACAATACTGCGCTTTTTATCAGTTGGTTAAGATCAAGAAAGGAAGTGCTATTTCACTGGAACTAAAACCTGCCAAAAAAAGATAATAGATGACTTTCAAGTAATCACCTTGTTCCATGTCACAACTGCACCTTAGTCAAATCACCTTGCATTTATGATTTAATTAGTCACACATCTAGAGATAGGGTTCCTTAATGCCTGGCTTGCTGTCCAATGCCTCCAATAGAACGTTTCTTTCTCTGAGTTTAATTTTTGGAGTAATAATTTAAAGCAGACACACAATAGAAATTAATACAATATTGATATATCGAGCATTTCCATTAGGACTTCAAGACCTTCTTGACCCCTGAATACTGTAAACTACAGTAAATGTCTTGTCAGCTATCCCTTTAGGGTTTGTCATTAAAGTTTTCAATGACCAGAGCGGTAGAAGCATTCTACCTAATGCATCATCCTGATTAGAAACCTGTCATACTCAGAATCCAGAGGGTCTGCTGCTATTGATTCCTACTCCTTCAGATTCATTAGCGATTTCTTCTCTTCAATTAGACCCGCTGATCAACCATAGAAAAGCTGAAAGAAGCCCTTCCTTTGCTCAGCCACACTTGAAAGAAAAAAAAAAAATGTATGCCGGGAAAGTAAAATTACCAAATGTATTCTAAGAGGCCACAGAGGAAAATCACACACACACATACACACGCACAGTTGAAACTGGGCAGCTGGTCAGAGGCTGGGCTTGACCGCCGGTCCCTAACTTCAATCAGAACCAGAATGGCAGAAGCCCTGTATTATCCCTATCTCAAGCCCACACACCAAGCGTGCGTCCACACGGAGCTAATTTCTGAAACAAACAAAGAAAATGAAGTATGCGAAGAGCGAGGGTTTGCTCCCCCTTGCCTTGAATCTGGGCATCCAGTGGAATGGGCGCCGCACAGCCAGAGGGTCGGGGCGCGCAGCGGCACCCTCACCTTCCCCGACCCGCCAGCCCTGGTTCAGCGGCGCTAGAAAGTGCGAGCCCGCCCTGCTCGCCTCGCTTCTTGCCTGCTGCTCCACAAATCCCCAACACCCCTACTTCTGCACACCAAGGGCGCCCCCGCTCTCCCACCTCTGCGCTGTCAGATTCCAGGCGCGAAGGTGCAGTGGGCGCTCAAGGGTGCCGGCCAGCCAAACAAGTGTCACAGCGGCCGCCTGCCCTCACTCCGGGAGAGCGGGCAGAACGGCCACGGGTAGGCTCCCTCCACCCCAGAGTGCGGGGCGCGGGCAGGGGGCGAGGGACCCAGCGGGGCAGCCGCTCCCGACGGGCTGGAACTCACCGGAGGACACCGAGGAGCCGGACAGGCTGGAGTTGCTGGACGCTGCCATCTCCGTGCGCCCCGCGCGACGCTTCTCGCTCAGCCCCGGAGCGGACGCCGCCGCCGCTGCCCTGGCCCGGCCGCTCGCAGCCTCCGCGGCCCCCAGCCCATGGCAAAGTCCGGGGGACGCGCAGAAAGCACCAGCCTCCGGACTCTGCCTGCACTTCCTGCTCCGCCAGATGACGCGCTGCTGCCGCCGCTATTTATTTGTGGTTTCCGTCCCTCTCGGCGCCTTCGCACGCTGTTCTCCGGGTGTCGGGGGTAGGTGGGAGCGGAGGGAGGCCGAGGGGCGGCCGGAGCGGACGAATCGTGCCTCCAGACCAGCCGCAGCTGCGGTCCGCGCTCACCAGCGCGCGGCTGGGACCCGGGCTCCCGGGCGGCCACAGTCCCTCCACCAGCTCCCCGCACCCTCCCCGTGGACTCCCGCCTCCCCGGCGGCACTTCAAGCTGCCCGGGCAGAGGCAGCGGGAGACAGACAGACAGAGCGACCTCCCCCTTCTCCCTCCGCCCCAACTCCTCTCGCGCGCACACAAAGGAAGGAGAGGAGACGCGGGAGCTCCGGGGCTGGCTCCGCCGCTGCGAGCTTGACAGCTCCTGCGACGGGGGCTGGAGGAGGCAGCTATGGACTGCTGGGCGGGGGAAACACTGGCCCGGGGAGCCGGACCCAGAGGTACCGGAGAGGCCGCAGGGGGCCGCGGGGCGAGCGTGGCGGCGGTGCGCAGCGCTGTTCCAAGGGTTTGAGGGCGCCCCGAGTGGGGCGTGGGGGGAAGGTGGTGGGTCGCGGCGCCCCCGGTCAGACTAAGAAGCAGCGAGACAGCCCGGGTGGGATGCAGAGGATGAAGGCAGGGTCACTAAGGACACGATGCTAGGCAGAAGGGGGCCTGGGATGCCAGAGAAGCTATGGAGCGCTCCTTCTACCCCCCCTCGAAATTGTCCTTTGTTGCTCTGGAGCCGAGGAAGGTGCGTTTCCTACAAGACCCTCAAAACACTCCGCAAGCCAGTCGGACTGCACTTAAGTACCCTAGCCACCGGACTGCTCGACGGGACCACTATGCTTTTGAGATAGGCCTTCAGAGAAATAGAGACGTTCCAGATATGTCATCAGGCCCACACAAAGCCAGCAGTCAAACAGAAAGGTTCTCAGCCTGTGTCTTGCAAAGGATCCTCACAAAAGATCTAAGACTTGGCAGCAGGTCCAACGGTGCGCTAAGCAACTGCTTAGGTGTGTGAGAGAAAGAGGCTCACTCTGACACAGGGTGTGGACCTTACCCCTGTATTTAAACCTAAATTAATTTCACTGGGAGGAAATATCATGCCGATTTTTTAAAGTCTATTTCATGCTCCCAGCAGGGTAATCAGTTCTTTCATTCCTGAAGCCACAGAAAACTGTGAAATTTGAACAGAAATTGTTAGATCAAAGGAAAAAGCAAACATTAAAGGAATGAAAGTACTCTCATTATGTAGCAAAGTGGAAAGTGTTCACATTGGAGTAGTTCAATTTTTAAAAACACGGTTAAAAGGACATAGTCAATTTAAAAATTATCAGGAGTGACACAGGAACAGCAGTCAGTCCTAGGGGGTCCACCTCAACCAAGCACCTAATGCACGGTGAATAAATGTTGAATAATCACCATATGCACCCATGTAACATTTTCTAGTTGATTTAAACTAATTTTTTAATGCCCTCCAGTATACCATCCCAGTGTATGTTCCCATTAGGGCTGTTTTTTTTCTTATGGACTTCCCTCATGGCTCAGACAGTAAAGAATCTGCCCACTATGTGGTAGACCCAGGTTCAATCCCTGGGTAGGGAAGATACCCTGGAGAAGGAAATGGCAACCCACTCCAGTATTCTTGCCTGGAGAATCCCATGGACAAAGGATCCTGGTAGGTTACAGTCCATGAGGTTGCAAAGAGTCGACACAACAGAGCAACTAACACTCACAGAATACCATCCCGGTGACATTCCCATTAAGGCAGCTTGCTGAATAGTTGACAGCTCTTGAGCACTCTCCAGTCACACAGGACTAAGTCTTCCTGACTCTCATCTACATGGTACTTGAAACATCCCTGGCTGGTATAAGGAGACCCAAGCACCCTGTCTCCCTCCCCTCTTCCATGTTTCTTTTTTGTATGATGCAACCTTGATGCAATTTACTGTGGTGCCCTTCAAAGACATATGGCTCATCAAAACCTTGACCACTATCAAAATGTATCTTCCAGTTATTTTTTCCAGAGTTCTTCTGATCAAAGGCATCATCTTCCTCTCTGACTAGTAATCTGTGTGTCCCTCCAGATCTTTAGCTGGTGGACTGTCTAACTTGGCTATGCCACCTAAGTAGGGTTGTCTCTCTCTGGGCTTGGAAGGAAAAAACACCTGGACTCAAACTCTGGTTCTGCCACTTATTAGCTATGTGACCTCAAGCGAATGACTCACATTCACTGAGCTTCAGTTTCTCCACCTGCAACCATACTCCTGATAACGTGGGGTGTCGTGAAGATTAAACGAGATATATAAAGCCACAGTACCTGGCCAATAGTCTGTGCTCCGTAAGTGATAGTAAATTGTTTACTTGAAAGATGGAATGTATGATCTGAACAACTTTCGCTTTCTCCATTGTATCTGGAGATAACCGAGGGAACTAATCAGTAGTGGCTTATTCTACCAGGGGACATGCTCATCTTTGGCCCAAGGTTTGTATCTTTCTTGTCCCACACTGAGCAACATGCAACAGGTTTCATGACCCAGAAGTCTCACAAAGGGATGTCAGATTCTATTTCTGCAGTTGGGATGATAGCATTTACACTCAAAGAGCTTTGCAGTCCTTAGTTGGAGAAAGTCAACCATGATTCTGTGAAGTAGGTCATTTTTCTTACTCCCAGTTGACAGGGGAAGGGAGAGCAGGACACCCGTTGTGAAGGCATCATGCCAGGTTTCCACCCTGTGCTGCACAAAGGTAGTCTAAGATAGAGAAGAGCTTTGTCCACGGGGTCCAGAGGTCGGATGAATGCAAGACCAACACACGTGCTTGCTGGGCAGAAATGGGATGACTGGGGAGGCTTAGCTTTATGGTAGGAGATGGATGGAAATTCTAAAGTATATTATTTTGAAGAACAAAAGGAAAGCTCTAAATTTAGAACTAAAATCTGAAAGATGATCAATAACTTGGATTGTTAAAGTCAGAGCCAATGGAGAAAACTCGGCAGGCACGATCACTATTGTTTTCTTAGATTCAGAAGCTAATGGCTTGCTGCTACTTGTAAAAATGTTTAATATCAATAAATTAGCAGCATGTTGCTGAAACAACTTGCGAACCCCCTCCTCAACAGGCCCAGGAACCTGTTTGTGAACCTTCCAAAGTGAAACAATCATTCGTCTGTGGATTTTATTCACTCACATATGGTATTATTTCTAGGTAATGCCTGTTTGCTGGTAAAGAGGGAATATTGGTGCTGCAAAGATCTTAAGTCTATTTGACAAGCGGGAGTTTTTCAAGACATGTCTACCTTCTTCAAATTGTAAAATACGTATGAGATGAAAGGAATCTTGTTAATAATGTGGTCTATTACCATTTTGTTTTAACTTCACTTACATGCTTAGTTTAGCATGTAAAGCCTTCCCACTTTCCCTTTCCAAACACATTTCCTGTTGTCCCCTTCACAAACGTAACCCCACCATGTCACACCCTGTACCAGTTGGGGCTGCCAGCACTGGCCTTTTCCCATCCCTCCCTGCTGGACGTCCTACGTACCCTGAAGATTCAAGAAGAAGGTTTCTTCTTGGGAAATCGTCCCTGATTCTCATGCCAGAAACCAGCTCTCCTTCTGTTGAATTTCTATAGTCTTTTCTCTCTACCTCTCAAGTGGCAGATGCTCTGTCTTGCCTTGGTCACAATTGTGGAATATATTTATCTCCCTACTTTATTAAAAGGCTTCCTAGGGGGCAGGTTTCTTTTCTGGCTGGCCTTTGCATTCTTTACCATGTTTTACACACAATAGGTGTTCAGTGGATATTTGTTGTCTATGGGAGTAAACCAAGGAACAAGTGGTTCTCCTGGACACCAATTAATTTTCACATCAGCAGCTGTGACCACTGAGTAACAAGGTGATGAGTGATGCATCTGGAGCACACACGCACACAATCCTGATGAACGTGTAAGGACACACTTTTGCTGTGAACAAGAGAAACTAAAATGGTGAAAACGAACAAATTTTGAAGGATCAAATGTTTGCCATCCCTACCCGACTCCCATCACAGCTGTTACAACTCGTGTAATGTATTGTTTACAAAGTAGCTCTTATGTTACTGTAATTTGTTTATTTTTGCTTTACTGTTCGTTCCTTTGAAGTTGAAAAGCAGACATGAAAACACCACAGGGTGAATGTGGCTGCCTTGGCTGGGGCTGGGCTCCCATATTTCAGGCACTCAGGGGTGTTTATGAAGGTCATTCCTTTTCTCTGTGATAAGCCTAGAATGAAATATTCCTGACTTCCAAGATTAATCCAGTGGCCAGCATTCACTGGAGAACAGTGGAGCTATTTGTCAACTAGCTTTAAATATTTTATGGCAAATACGCTACACGGGAAATGGGTCCTTTTGCCATCAATTTCTCAACATAAAGATACTCTTTGTTGTAGTGAGAAGTATTTCCCTTTGTAGTTTAAACTGTGTTTCTAATATAAAGATGCGTAGTCCTATTAAAGAGAAAGCACTGGCTCCTCGTGGGTAATGTCAAGTGTAACTAGTGACAGACGCTGAGAAACAGTGTATTTCCTCCAAAGAAGTGCGCCGGCAGCCCAAGGTGGGGTAACAGAGCAGCCGGCTCAGACCGCAGGTAGCAGCTCAGCCTCTGAACAAAAGGAGTCCACACCTGGGGTGCAGACAAAGGAGGCCGCCTCGGCTACCCAATTCCCAGTTCACACTGCCTGCTGCGGGAGACCCCTAGTGGCCACAAGCCGCAAGCACAGGTGTTCCTGAATCTCCTCT
Source organism: Neotragus pygmaeus (assembly GCA_006410875.1). Taxonomy (NCBI): domain Eukaryota; kingdom Metazoa; phylum Chordata; class Mammalia; order Artiodactyla; family Bovidae; genus Neotragus; species Neotragus pygmaeus. The sequence goes on along the minus strand of SJYV01056248.1, from coordinate 676,627 downwards.
GAGATGCGGAGGGGTTCAGGGGCATCACTCTAAGCTTCCCTGTTGGCTGCATAATTTGGGAGTACCAAATACACTCATGACACGGCTGTCAGCTACAACTTCTTGAGAGAGAGACAAAGGGAGGAAAAGAGAAAGAAAGATAGAGAGGTACTGAGAGAGAAGTTGAGAAACGACTTTTCTTACTATCTAAAGGAAAAAAAATGAAGAGTTCAGAAACTCAGTGATAGAGTTCCAAAATCTGTTGAATATGCTTTCCCCTGCAGATCACCTCTCTGGTTTTTTCCCTGGCGTTTAATATAACAAAAATCTTTTCTACACTCAATGTCCGAAGAGAAATCTAGTGTAAACTAAACTGGAGAGAGTTGTAAGCCTGCTCTGGGTAAACGTGTGTAGGGAGTTTGTTTTTCATTTCTTCTCGAGTAAGTTTGGCTTGATGCTCTTTCACTGTCAAAATCTGCTTTCACAAAAGTATCCTATGGATTTGTTCTCTGCTAACTGTCCATTCATTTGTGCATTCATTATTTTACTCAATGACGTTTACTAAGCACTCACTGTGTGTCTGGGAGTATGTTAGGCCCCAGGAAGAAAGGTAAGAGGAAAACTACATTCTTGCCCTGGGGTGTGCTACAGTGTGGCGCCTCCACTCCTCCCTGGAACATTAACATTTTAGCTGGGGCAAGGTTTTTTATTGTGGTGTTTTTAAATACTGTACTCTAAATGTTCTGTGCCCTCACCTTCCAGAAAAGTTCCGAATCGATATTTCCATTTCATTCCCTGTGGCAGCTACAGATGGAACAATCTTTTTTTTTTTTTTTTTAAGGAGGGAGGGTAAGTGAGCATTGGTAATAGATACAATATCTGGCAATTTTCTGATATTAAAAAAAAACATATTTAGCCTTTTGCAAATATTCCAGATTTTTTGTAAAATGAGGTATGCAATGATTCTGGAAAAATTTAATGTGTATCTGTGGAGTCAGACCAACCTGAATTTCAGTCCTAACTGGCATTTATTAACTGTGAGACCTTCAGCAAGTTACTTCTTAATCTCCTGATTTTTAAGAATGGGGTGAACAATTTTGTGAAGCCCAAACAAAACAACAGATATAACGCAGCGTCTACCACACAGAAGCCCAGTTAGGAGTTCTGGGTGTCTGCTCCTTAGAGCAAGATACAGTGTACTAACTCTTCAGAGCAGTCTGGGAGAAGAATGTCTGAAAGTCGTTTCCAGCTCTGCCTATGTTCAGTCACCTGTGTGAGATTACAGTGAGACAGGTGAGAGAGGCCTGGGCTCTGGAGACTGATCGGGGTTCAAATCCTGGTTCTGCTGTGTCTCATGTGGTATCGCTGGACAAGGAGCTTAATTCTTATTCTCATTTTTATGTAAAAGGCACTGATGTTAGTGTATGCAGCATTATTTTAGTACTCAGTAATATTAACGTCCAGCAGGGTTTTACCCGTAGTCATTTCTGGAGACAGAGTGATTTTGCTGGAAGGAGAGTGTTTCAGAATCTTCCGAGAGTGGCATGTGTAATATTAAACTGTTTACTCAAGTTTGTTTGTTTGTTTTTTCCCTGTCTCTCTCTCTCTCTCTCTCTCTCTCTCTCTCTCTCTCTCTCTCTCTCTCACACACACACACACACACACACACACACACACACACATATCCTACACAAGATAGCAGTGCCTCACATTGAGACATTTTCCCACAGCCTCTCTGGATAAGAATCCTGGTAGAATTTGAAAGTAGGGTTCAGTGTAAGAATATAGGCAGACTAATTAACTTTTCTAACAAAACCTGGCCCCTATAAGAAAAAGGAGAGAAAATTAACATTACTACTGCTAGTGCTGCTACTTCTATGACCACTCAGAGCACTCCCTGCCACTGGTGATGCAGAAAAATCACCTTCCACTCAATAATCCTTTACTGTGTGCCAAGCCCGTGCTGTACATGTTGTTCTATATTCACAACAGTCCTGAAGTGAAAATCCTGAGCTCCCTTTTCCATCTGGGGAAACTGAGGCCAAAAAGCTATGTCACATCTTAATCGAGATGAACGGTGACCCTAGTAATAGGTAGTATCATCTCCTGTTTATCTGGTTAAGAAAACCTAAAGTTAGAGAGGGTACATCATTTATCATGCATATACGCATCAATTTGAACCCAGCTTTGGCTGATTCTTTTCACAATACATGAAAATTCTTTTCAGATAGTTTTTGTTTGAAGAATTTCTCTGCCTTTTTTTTTTTTTTTTTTTTCGGTAAACATTTCCCAGTTCAAGCCTTTGTGTAGGTAAGAAAGGAAGTCTTTAAAATACATTTTCTTTGCTTTACTCACTCGTGTATCCCTATTTGAACCTTGATAGTCCCATTGTCCTTGCCTTTGCAAAGGCCAGGTTCTGGACAACTCACAGGGTGACATTGTGATCTGACTCCAAGGGCCTGGGCAGGGACAGGCATTGTGTCAGGGATAAGAAAGCATTCACCCACGTGGGGGGATTACAGGGGACTATGAGTGCTCCTGACCAGAAAATCCATCGCATCCCAGCTTTCAGATGCTGGAAGTCTCATGATTACAACTTTTAATAATTTTTTTTTTCAATAAGAAAATGTTAACTCAAGTATAGTTAATCTATAGTTGTGTGTTAGCTTCAGGTAAGGATTTTCACAATCTGACTTAATCAAACAGTGCTGTGAATACCTATTAAAATTCAATCACCTTTGGGGGACCTAAGACATTAAAGCAGAGCCATTTTCACTTGAGTGAGCTTCCCCTACACCCCCAAGCTGATTTTATACCAATTTTAATTGATTTTAATACCAATACATAGGATGGGGCTGTGCAACACTGAAGATGTCTACAGCTTACCTGGGAGTCTCATTAAAATGCAGATTCAGATTCAGCAGGTATGGTGTGGGCTCCAATTCTGTATGTCTAACAAGCTCCCAGGTGATGCAAATGGTACATCAGCACACCTTGAGTAACAGGATCCTAAGATGATAGCTTGCAACTCTAGCTGAATGTCAGAGTCACCTAGAAGGCTTTCAGAAATCCCCAACTTGCACCCCAGGACAGTCAAATCGTAAATCTCTGTGGGTGGGAACCAAACATCAGTACTCTTTTTTATAAGTCTTTAGTGATTCCAATGTACTGCTAAGCCAGTTATGGGGAAAATGAGATTTTTATAAAAGATATCATATTGTCAAAGGAGTCAGTTGGGAGTGGCAAGGGCAAATATTGCTTTAATGATACTTTGAGGACTGTCTCTGGTCCCAAAGGAAGAAGAGAGAATCAAGTTCTTGTCAAGACCTTTTATAAGACCATGTGACCCCAGCAATTGTGATGAAAGAAAACAGAATATGATCTAACATTAGGATAAAATTTCCTCAATCAACATGGGGGCAGTTCTTCAAATTTTAGTTCATGTGATTTTTAAAATATACTTCTCAATGAATAAACATCGACAATATGCTCTTAGCTTAGAGCCACTCCCACAAGGGCCACCAGCTGTCAGGGAGGCAGATGTTTGCCAGCAAATCCACTCTATCATTTCTCAATCAGAAAGAAGATTAGCGATGGGATTTTCAGCTCAGATGGGGTTGAAGGGTGATGTTTATGCCAGAGAAATACTTCACGCCACAGCTAGGAAATTGCTTTGGGTAAAAATATAACCCCTCAACTTCCTATGTGCTATGAATATATGAAAACGAAATCCTCCACTTGGACAGAAAGAGGTAGTATCATAGGTGAATGAACCTGACTTCCATTTCTTATGTGGCAATAGCAGAGAGGAAGAAAGTATTTTAGCTAACTCTTATACCCAAAGAATTTATCCTCACTGAGGTACACTGCCATTTCTCAGGGTTGAAACTGAAAAGGTGACAAGGTAAACCAAAATGTTTACAACAGTTAGTTGAGGTATGATGGTTAATTTCATATGTCAACTTGACTTATGCGATGCCCAGACATTTGGTCAAAAATTATTCTGGGTGTTTCTGTGAGGCTGTTTTTAGATGAAATTAACATTTAAAACAGTGGACTGAGTAAAGCAGATTGTCCTCCCTAGTATGGATGGGCCCCATCTAATCAGTTGAAGGCCTGAATAGAACAAAAGGTTGATTCTTCTCTAAGTAACAGAGAATTTGTCCCCAGAGCCTCAGCTCTTTCTGGGTCTTAAGCCTGACAGTCTTTGGACTAGAAATAAACCATCAGCTCTCCTGGGTCTCCAGTGTGCTCACTGAAGATCTGGAACTACCAAGCTCCATATATAAAGGAATTGGCTTGGCATAAATATATATTTATATTTACATATGAATTCAGTTTATCTGGAGAACTTTGACTAATAATCCACAAGGGCAATTTTTCCACCTTTTGTATTTCTCCAGATTTTCAAATGTTTCTCTAATGAGATTGTATAATCATTGATTTTTAAATTGTGGGCTATTAAATGGACAACTGGAAGGATTATAGCCTCTTACATCACAAAGGCCTATACTTCAGAGATATGCTGCTTCTCAGACTTTAGAGTCTATGAACATTACCTGCAGAGCTGTTAAAACTGGGTCCCATCTCAGAAATTCTGACTCAGGAGGTCTGGGCAGGGAGGAGGGGCTGAGTGTCTGCATCTCTCACAAGCTCCTGGGAGATGCTATTACATGGAGCCTGATCTGAGTGATGAGGACTACGATCGCTGTAACAATGATCACAGCGCCTTTCTGGGAAACTGTCCTTTAATCTCCACTTCCTGTGTTTATACCACTGTTTCAGCCATTTAAAAAATTCCACCATGATTTGCAGTTTTCTTTCTACCTGGCACGCTCATATGATGGGAAGATTCTAGAGGGCAGCAATGATGTTTTGCCATTTTTTCATCTCTCTTCCTCAATCCAAGAACCTTTCTTATAACAGAATTTGAAAAATGTTTGTAAAATCCTACTGAAATTGGAAATTTGAAAAATGTTTCTAAAATCCAACTGACTTGATTTGAAAAACTTTGTTCTGGTTTCCCAAGCCATTTAAAGGAGGCAGGCTGTTCTGATTATCCATACAAAAGGGCAGGAGCAAAATGAACATAATTGGATGCTGTCTGATATACTCCTCTGCCCTCTCCAAAGAACTTAATCTTCTGTAAGCCTAGTTCTAATTCTTTTTGGGACAGTTATATCAAGAACCTTGATGTTTCATAACCTCTTTTGGCATTAAAGGCTTTACTATTGAACACTAATGATGTTGGGGGACACAGAAATTACTCAGTTTTTATTTCTAGACCTGTGAGTGTATGGAGTTGTATAAACAAAATGCGTAAAAGTTGAACTGACTTTTTCAATTTTGATCCAAACGTTTAATACAGGGTAAAAATATCCTAGGATTAACAGGCAAATTTGGCCTTGGAATGCAAAATGAAGCAGGGCAAAGACTAATAGAGTTTTGCCAAGAAANCTGATGCTTGGAGGGATTGGGGGCAGGAGGAGAAGGGGACGACTGAGGACGAGATGGCTGGATGGCATCATGGACTCGATGGACGCAAGTCTGAGTGAACTCCGAGAGATGGTGATGGACAGGGAGGCCTGGCGTGCTGGGATTCATGGGGTCACAAAGAGTCGGACACAACTGAGCAACTGAACTCAACTGAACTATTCACTTGTATTTCTTCTTTTGCAAGTTGCTTATTCATGCCAATATCACAATAACTACTGAGTTCCAGTAATCACACTAACAGTTGAGCATGTATTATCTTGCATAAGTGCTACAGTGATCCAGGTATGTCCTACTCTTTGCAACCATATGGCCTGTAGCCCACCAGGTTTCTCTGTCCCTGGGATTCTCCAGGCAAAAATACTGGAGTGGGTTGTTATGCCCCACTCCAGGGGATCTTCCCAACTCACAGGTTGAATCTAGGTTTCTTACATCTCCTGCGTTGGCTGTGGGCTTTACCAGCATCACCACCTGGGAAGCCCCATTTACTCTTCTCAATTACATTGAAGCAATCATTTTAGTAATTCTGTATCCCACATTAGAATGCTAAGAGGTGCATGAAAGTTAAGGATCTTGCCCAGGGTTCTTCAGCAAGTGATAGGACTTGAATTTGAACCTAGTTCTAACTCCAGAGTCTGGACTCTTTAACATTGGATTATATGGGAAATAGATCAGGAAACAGTGGAAACAGTGTCAGACTTTANATGAAAGTTAAGGATCTTGCCCAGGGTTCTTCAGCAAGTGATAGGACTTGAATTTGAACCTAGTTCTAACTCCAGAGTCTGGACTCTTTAACATTGGATTATATGGGAAATAGATCAGGAAACAGTGGAAACAGTGTCAGACTTTATTTGGGGGGGCTTGAAAATCACTGCAGATGGTGACTGCAGCCATGAAATTAAAAGACGCTTACTCCTTGGAAGGAAAGTTATGACCAACCTAGACAGCATATTCAAAAGCAGACATTACTTTCCCAACAAAAGTTCGTCTAGTCAAGGCTATGGTTTTTCCTGGGGTCATGTATGGATGTGAGAGTTGGACTGTAAAGAAAGCTGAGCGCCGAAGAATTGATACTTTTGAACTGTGGTGTTGGAGAAGAGTCTTGAGAGTTCCTTGGACTGCAAGGAGATCCAACCAGTGCATTCTAAAGATCAGTCCTGGTGTTCTTTGGAAGGACTGATGCTTAAGCTGAAACTCCAATACTTTCACCACCTCATGCGAAGAGTTGACTCACTGGAAAAGACTCTGATGCTGGGAGGGATTGGGGGCAGGAGGAGAAGGGGACAACCGAGGATGAGATAGTTGGATGGCATCACTGACTCGATGGACATGAGTCTGAGTGAACCCCAGGAGTTGGTGATGAACAGGGAGGCCTGGCGTGCTGCAATTCATGGGGTCGTGAAGAGTCGGACACGACTGAACAACTGAACTGAACTGATAGTGCTCCTTTGTTGCTATGTCAGTGTTCTTATTAGCTTGTAACAACTCTTTATATAGAAATTGTAATAAAATTTGGTCACATTTGTGCAAATACATTTTTCTTGGCTCACTATTTGCCTTAACTTGATATAGTATAGATTTCAGTCTTTCTTCATGTTAACCTATCGGACTTCTTTCTATAACATTGGTATTAGCCCTCTGTCACACGTTTTAAATAATTAAAATTTGTTTCAGGTACTAAAATGCTTGGTGAGAAATGATATTTTCCTTCTTAAGTAAAAACAAAGCTACTGCAGGAAGAACCAATTTTCGAATACTAAGAATGTAACACATGTCACCACAATATGTGAATATTTGCAAATCAAATAATATACATCATTGGTGAAGGGTCATCTTAATTCTCAGTGGTGTTTCTACCATCTCTAGGGGGAAATAATAAATCAAACGTATAAGACAAATAATAGATCAATCGAATGCTTAACAGTAAATTATTCTAATATTTAAAAATAAGATGGTGATTAGATTAGGTTTGTAATACCTAAGCTAATTTGCTGGAAATAATAAATATATCCTCATATGCATTCACTGAAGGTCTAGTATAAGAAAAAAATAAACATAATTAATACTGCTGCTGCTACTGCTAAGTTGCTTCAGTCGTGTCCGACTCCATGCAACCCCATAGATGGCAGCCAACCAGGTTCCCCCATCCCTGGAATTCTCCAGGCAAGAACACTGGAATGGGTTGCCATTTCCTTCTCTAATGCATGAAAGTGAAAAGTGAAAGTGAAGTCGCTCAGTCGTGTCCTACTCTTAGCGACCCCATGGACTACAGCCTATCAGGCTCCTCTGTCCATGGGATTTTCCAGGCAATAGTACTGGAGTGGGGTGCCATTGCCTTCTCCAATAAATAGTCCCAATAAATGTTCTGTTCTCAACTGTACTTTGCATTCTTATGATACAGAACAGACAATAAATATTTTGTATTTTGTCATTTGAGAAGTGAATACATAGTAATTATTTCTGGTCCCTCTACTTAGAAGAGGAGAATTTTTATTGACATATATCATAATAATTTTATTTGACAAAAAACACATATAAACTATTGACATATTAATGTCTGCCTTATTCTTGTTGCTGAAGGAGACAGTATCAGGGTGAGAATTCTCCCTTCCCACTGCAGGAAACCTTTGTGTTGAGCCTGGGTTCCTGGGTCCCTCAGTGTCCAAAGGTGCTCAAATAACTCTTAGATGGTATTAATAAAATTTAAGCCTGAGATTTCTGAGCAGAACCTTCAGGAATCCTTTCTCCAGTCAGGCTGATTGAGAAGCTGCAGCTGGGGGGCGGAGAGATGGGAAGCACAGATGTGATCTTTCTAGGAAGTGAAGAGAGCAAACTTCCTAGTGACCTGGAGTGGGGCTGGTGATTCTCAAGGATGGCAGCCCACATCCCCCATCACACAATGTTCTGTGAGTGGACAGAGCCAGCATGACCTAACACAAAGAAGCCTCATGCCCAGACTTGAAAGCACTGCTTTCAAAGGGACCATGAGGGCTGGAAGTGCGTCAGCACAGATTAGAGAATGGTCTCAATTTTTTGACACCCCTGGGGCCTCTTTAACACTAAGGAGTCAAGAGACCAATTAACAATGACCAAGAGGGTTGAAGTTCTTGTTATCTCTGGCAGATGGGGGTCCTGAACAGATTATCTGATTCTTAAACATGAAACAAGGTAACCATTTTTTGCCTCAGGTTGTGGAATTGATTAATGTCAGAGTCGATTCAACAAATAATAACTGAGCTCCTGTTATGTGCCAAGGCATAGTTATGGACCATGAGAGGCGCATCAGTGCATGGCTACAGTGGCCTCCTACCCAAAAACTTTCTCAAAAGCACCCAGCGGAGACCATGGAGAGGAGCTTGGGAGTAGATACAAATCCCCACGTGTCTGGGATCCCCATTTATTCTAAACTGATATAGTAGTGCCCACTCTGCCTTTAGGAAAATTTTTTTCAATGTTTAAATTTCTTCCCCATGCTATAGCAGGCACCTCTTCCTCCCACACACTGTCAGAGGTTAAAAAAAAAAAAAAAAAAAAATCCATGTGTCCTGCCTCTCCTAGAGGGGGACTCTTCATTCTTTGAGATTCAGTTTCCTGATTGTTGGTGACCTCAGCCCTCTGATGAGTTCAGGAAAGCTAAGATGGATTTTGTACACCGTTCAGCATTTTCCTATTGCTAGGATGGGAGTGACATGCTCTCACAGCTTTCCAGATCCCCAACAGAAGCAGAATTCCCATTCTACCCCTAACAGCACTGCCTTTCACTTCCCAAGAACTCTGATTTGGATGATAAATCATTACATGGCCGCTGAAGGTCAGGACAAGTTCAAAGCCAGGAGCACCCGGCAGAGGCCTTCATGGCAATGTCGGTTGCAGGGCTCACTGCCTCTCTGGGTTCCTGCTGTCTTATTTTGCAGGCCTGAGAGGATTTCCCTTATTTTTCTGTAAGCTCAGATGTGCATTTAAAAAGATGTCTTAAAAAAAATTACCTTATCCAGCATTTTTAGTGACATATAACATAATCTCCTCCAGACAATAAGTCCTATAGCTAGAAACAGAAGTTGGAAAAAAGTATTTCATAATGTTAAAATGTTAATAATTCACTTTTTTTTCCTTATTAAGATGAATGGTTCTCCAAACTGTTGATTAGAAGGCTGCATAAGTCAAAAAGCAATGGTTAAATGTGAAATTAATATTTTAAAAATGGAATCTGTTAATATAAAAGATTGACTTTACTAAGCTTTTCTTACATACTCTAAAAATTCAATTTATCTAGAAGATGTTAACATGAATAATTTAAAATTCATTTTCTAACTGCAGGAGAAAGAAAATTGATTTTGAGGATTTTCCTGAATCCAAAAGTTTATTTATATATATTTTTAAAATTTGATGAATGATGGTTACATGAAGTCAGAGGATTTGGGGGTCAGAAAGTTGATACAACAAATAAGATAACAGAAATCAGCTCAGATGCTTACAGCACCTATGCTAACAAGATAGCTGTAGGATTGGATCCTGGAGAGAAGATAATGCGGAGTTTTGATGACCTACAGTAAGACATTTTATTCAAGGGCTGAATCACTGCATGATTCCCCAAATGAGAAAGCTAGTTGCTTCTTGGGTTCCATTCAGGAGGTAACGGTATCCCAGTACATTAACATGATCCATCAGACCCTACAATCTGATTTGGCTGATCTGGCTGGCTGGACGGTTGTCTTCTTCCTCCTTTGTTATTCAATGAGTTTTCCTCTGTGCACACTGAGTGCTAAATTGAGGAGGACAACCTTTTTAGATAGAACTGATCGTTCTTTACTGTCAAGAATATAGGGCTTCCCTCCTAACAGCTCTTAAGTTTCATTTGTAGGAACTATATGCGAGGGCTTCCCTCCAAACAAGCTCTTAAGTTTCATTTGTAGGAACTATATGTGAGGGCAACTTCCCTGGTGGCTCAGACGGTAAAGCATCTGCCTACAATTTTGGAGACCCAGGTTCGAACCCTGGGTAGCAATCTCCTGGAGAAGGAAATGGCAACCCACTCCGGTATTCTTGCCTGGAGAATCCCATGGACAGAGGAGCCTGCTGGGCTACAGTCCATGGGGTTGAAGAGTCGGACACGACTGAGTGACTTCACTATCTATGTGAGGGCATACTTGAAAGCTTCATTCAGTTCAGTTCAGTTCAGTTGCTCAGTCGTGTCCGACTCTTCGTGACCCCATGAATCGCAGCATGCCAGGCCTCCCTGTCCATCACCGTCTCTCGGAGTTCACTCAGACTCACGTTCATCGAGTCCGTGATGCCATCCAGCCATCTCATCCTCCATTGTCCCCTTCTCCTCCTGCCCCCAATCCCTCCCAGCATCAGAGTCTTTTCCAATGAGTCAACTCTTCGCATGAGGTGGCCAAAGTACTGGAGTTTCAGCTTTAGCATCATTCCTTCCAAAGAAATCCCAGGGCTGATCTCCTTCAGAATGGACTGGTTGGATCTCCTTGCAGTCCAAGGGACTCTCAAGACTCTTCTCCAACACCACAGTTCAAAAGCATCAATTCATCGGTGCTCAGCCTTCTTCACAGTCCAACTCTCATATTCATACATGACCACAGGAAAAACCATAGCCTTGACTAGACGGACCTACCATACTTCATTTCTTTAAAATGGTGGGTTTGATAGTTTTTGTCATTTCTCTACCCCTTTTGGGCAGGCCAAATAATGGCCCCACAAAGATGTCTTCACTCTAATCCTTAGAACCTATGAATAAGTTACTTTACACGGCCAAAGGAACTTTGTGGATGTGAGATAATCTGAAAATTAACCTAGATTTTGTACGTACGTGCTCAGTCATTTCAGTCGTGTCCAACTCTTGCAACCCTATGGACTGTAGCCCCCCAGGCTCCTCTGTCCAAGGGATTCTCCTGGCAAGAATACTGGAGTGGGTTGCCACACCCTCCTCCAGGGGATCTTCCCAACCTCGGGATTGAACCTGCGTCTCTTGTGTCTTCTGCATTGGCAGGCAGGTTCCTTACCACTAGTGTCACCTGGAAAGCCCAACCTAGATTCCAAGTGGGTCCAGTTTAATCAAATTGGATAGTAGTTCCTCCCTGCTCCACAGGGATACATTCTAAGATTCTTCAGTGGATGCCTGAAACTGGAGATAGTGCTGAACCTTATACATACACCTTTTGTCCTATACATACATACTTATGATAGCATCTAATTTATATAATAGGCACCGTAAGAGATTAACAACAATAACTAATAATAAAATAAAACAATTATGACTGTGGCCGTAACTTTGCAGTTTGAGGTTCATCAGCAAAATTAGCAGAAATTTCTTTTTTCTTCTTTACAATTTCATGGATGAAGATTCTTTCTTACTACAGATCTCAGCAACCTCAGCATACAATTTTTCCTTTCCTTACTAATTTGAGAGGTTTTACCTTTTCACTTAAAGGAAGAACTGTATAGCTTCTCTTTGGCACATCTGAATTACCAGCATCACTACTCTTGCACTTTGGGGCAATTACTAAGTAAAATAAAAGTGACTTGAACACAAGCTATGAGATATTGTGACAGTCAATCTGATAACTGCAACAGTGGATCTGATAACTGAGGCAGTTACTAAGTGACTTCCAGGATACACAGACAAAGGGATGATTCAGATCCTGGGCAGGACAGAGCTGGACAGCTCAAGATTATAGCATGCTACTCAGAATGGTGTGTAACTTAAAACTTACGAATTGTTTATTTCTGGAATTTTCCATTTAATATTTTTCACTGTTATTTGATCTTGCATAACAACCATGGTAAGTGGAACTACAAATAAAGGGAGGACTATTGTACTGGCTCAGATGATAGAGTCCATGCTGGAGACCCAGGTTAGGTGGGGAAGACCCCCTGGAGAAGGGAATGGCTACCCACTCCGGTATTCTTGCCTAGAGAACTCCATGGACAGGAGAGCCTGGCGGGCTACAACCCATGCGGTTGCATAGGGTTGGACACGACTGAGTGACTAACACACTGTACTTAAAGACTGTTTCCCAGCCATGGTCAGAGAAATCCAAGGGAAGAAGCAGCAGGAGAAATTGAAAGCAAGACAGAGACTTGATCCACTGTTGCTGACTCTGAAGATGAGAAAGAGGCCACGAGACAGCAAATCCAGGCAGCCCCTAGACACTCAGAACGACCATGACCAAGAGCCAGCAAGGCAATGAGGACCTCAGGCCTATGAATACAACTTGTGAATTCTGCCAACACCTGTATGAACAAGGAAACAGACTCTTCCCAGAAGCCTTGAGAAGAATGCATCCCTATAGAAATCTTGATTTTAGCCTGGTGAGACTCATTTCAGACTTAGGATCCACAGAACTATGAAATAATATACTTGTGATCCTTAAAGCCACTAGATTTATGGTAATTTGTTACAGCAGCACTAGGAAAATAACACAGCCTCGTGTTTTCACATCTCTCATCACCCGCTGTATGCTTTACTCTGTTCTGACTCTACTCATGTATTCCAGAGCCTTCATGGCTGTTTTAATGGTCCAGGGATCCCCACTGCAAAACACGGGGCTAAGCACAGCCAATCAAGTCCCTTCTAAGTTCCATTTGGGATTGATAGCGTTGCTGGGAGAGGTAGTATGTTTCTCCTCTTGAGATGACAAACCAAATAGAGGCCATGTAAACATGGAGATCTCACAGGATAACTCAAAGAAAAAACTGCTACAAGATTCTGAAAGCATAGCTCAAGCACCCAGATCTATTTTATACCTGAAAGAAAATAACCTCTAGAATTTTAAGTTCAGTTCATTTCAGTCATTCGGTCATGTCTAAAAAACTCTTTGCAATGCCACAGACTGTAGCATACCAGGCTTCCCTGTCTTTCACGATCTCCAAGAGCTTGCTCAAACTCTTGTCCATTGAGTTGGTAATGCCATCCGACTGTCTCATCCTCTGTTATCCCCCTTTCCTCCTGCCTTCAATCTTTCCCAGCATCAGGGTCTTTTCCAATGAGTTGGCCTTCTCATCAAGTGGCCAAAGTATTGAAGCTTTGGTATTAGTCCTTCCAATGAATATACAGGGTTGATGTCCTTTAGGATTGACTGGTTTGATCTTGTTGCTGTCCAAGGGACTCTCAACAGCCTTCTCTAACACCACAGTTCAAAAGCATGAATTCTTTGGAGCTCCTCCTTCTTTATGGTCCAACTCTCACATCCATACATGACTACAGGAAAAACCATACCTTTGACTAGATGGATGTTTGTCAGCAAAATGTCTCTGCTTTTTAATATGCTGTCTAGGTTTGTCATAGCTTTTCTTCCAAGGAGCAAGCATCTTTTAATTTCATGACTGCAGCCACCATCCACAGAGATTTTGGAGTCCAAGAAAATAAAGTCTGTCACTGTTTCCATTGCTTCCCCATCTATATGCTGAAGTGATGGGACAAATGCCATTATCTTAGATTTTGAATGTTGAGTTTTAAGCCAGCTTTTTCACTGTCCTCTTTCACCTTCATCAAGAAGCTCTAAAGTTCCTCTTTGCTTTCCATCACAAAGCTGGTGTCTTCTGTATATCTGAGGTTATTGATATTTCTCCTGGCAGTCTTGATTCCAATTTGTGCTTCATCCAGCCCAGCATTTCACTAGTTCTTCAGGCACTCTTTCTATCAGATCATATCCCTTGAATCTATTCACCACCTCTACTATATATTCATAAGGAATTTGATTTAGGTTATATCTGAATGATATAGTGGTTTTCCCTACTTTTTTCAACTTAAGTCTGAATCTTGCAGTAAGGAGTTCATGACTGAGCCACAGTCAGCTCCCAGTCTTATTTTTAATGACTGTATAGAGCTTCTCCATCTTCAGGTGCAAAGAATATAATCAATGTGATTTTGGTATTGACCATCTTGTGATGTCCATGCATAGACTGGTCTCTTGTGTTGTTGGAAGAGGGTGTTTGCTATGACCAGTGTGTTCTCTTGGCAAAAATCTGTTAACCTTTGCCCTGTCTCATTTTGTACTGCAAGGCCAAACTTGCTTGTTACTCCAGGTATCTCTTGACTTCCTTCTTTTGCATTCTAGTCCCCAATGATGAAAAAGATGTCTTTTTTTTTTTTTTTGGTGTTAGCCCTAGAAGGTCTTGTAAGTCTTCATTTCAGTTATCTAACTTAAAAAAAAAAAAAAAAAAAAAGAGCCCTTTAAGTTTGAGTGTGATCCCCTTCCATTACAAGAGGCTTGGCAAATGAAAGTACAAAAGTCTGGGTGTCCTTGTATTGCCGGGTGTACTCAATCATGTTGGCCTCAGGCACAATTCCTGGAACAAAATAGGCCTCAAAACATTTGTTTTCTTTATTTTTCAGTCCTTTGCAAGGAAAACCTCATGTTTCAGATGTGCCCTCCCCATCCCATCTCCAATCTCAAACTCTTAGGACTCTGAAAGGAGACATGGAAACCATGGAAAATCTTACACATGATAATAATGTGGGTGAATCTTCTCATGAATTACCCTTTCTCACTGAAACTGAAACCTGTGGGGCTCCTGGATACAGAAACCTTTCCATGTCCCCCATTTCTTGTTTGTAGGGAATAGACTCCAGTCTCCATGACCTGCCCTGAGTTTCAAAGGGCAGACTGCAACAGCTGCTAGTCAGGGAAGAAGGGAGGAGCGGTCAAGAAACAAAAGTGAAGCCTTGGTGCACAGCCTTGGTTCTGCCTCAAGGTATACACAGAACACCATCTTTGAGCTCTTCTATCACTGCAGATGGTGACTGCAGCCATGAAATTAAAAGACACTTGCTCCTTGGGAAAAAAGCTATGACAAACCTAGACAGCATATCAAAAAGCAAAGACATTACTTTGCCTACAAAGGTCCATCTAGTCAAAGCTATGGTTTTTCCAGTAGTCATGTATGGATGTGAGAGTTGGACTATAAAGAAAGCTGAGAGTTGAAGAATTAACATGTTTGAAGTGTGGTCAAATCAGTCCTGAATATTCACTGGAAGGACTGATATGAAGCTCAAGCTCCAAAACTTTGGCCAACTGATGCAAAGAACTGACTCATTGGAAAAGACCCTGATGCTGAAAAGATTGAAGGCAGGAGTAGAAGGAGACGACAGAGGATGAGATGGTTGGATGGCATCACGACTTGATGGATGTGAGTTTGAGGAAGCTCCAGGAGTTGGTGATAGACAGGGAAGCCTGGCGTGCTGCAGTCCATGGGGTAGCAAAGAGTCGGACAGGACTGAGTGACTGAACTGAACTGATAGAAATAAAATCCCCAAGGAATAGAAGAAAAACTACTTGATAAAGGATTCCTCATTCCAGAGAGAAGGTTATGGTTTGATACCCTTAAGAACCAGATAAGCTCATTAGGAGACCACCTGAAGCCAGATTAAAGGACTATAGGACCTGAACACACCCTGATCCTTATTTGCAACTCCTCCCTTGAACCATTGCTAGAAAACTCTTCACCAAATCCTCCTGGATTGGGATACACAATTTTGAGGGACACGACTTCACGATGTTCTCCTTTGCTTGGAAGAGTGATAAAGCTATCCTTTACTACTTCATGGGAAACTCTTGTCTCTCAGATTTGGCTTGGTACCACTGCACAGAGGCTGAGTTTTCAGCATCAAAACTATTAGAGACTACAATCTGTACTCTAGTTCCCTGATGGCTCAGATGGTAAATCGTCTGCCTACAATGCGGGAGACCTGGGTTTGATCCCTGGGTTGGGAAGATTTCCTGGAGAAGGACATGGTAACCCACTCCAGTACTCTTGCCTGGAAAATCCCATGGAGCTTGGTGCAGGCTACTGTCCATGTAGTTGTAAAGAGTCGGACACGACTGAGCGAATTCACTTTTCACTTTCACTAGTTCCCAAGAGTGCATAATGTATTTCAGGCACTGTGATACAGATATGGAGAAAACATTTTTGACTGGCCATCCTTTCATTGGTATCCCTTAAATTATATATGAAAAGATTATTACTCCATTATGTCTGTATCTGAAAAACTAAAATTAAAAAAACCATAAACTAAGACTGGAAAAGGTTCTAGCTAGGTTTTTCACTCTGCACAGTGTCAGACTTTATTTTTGGGGGTTCCAAAATCACTGCAGATGGTGATTGCAGCCATGAAATTAAAAGACGCTTACTCCTTGGAAGGAAAGTTATGACCAACCTAGATAGCATATTCAAAAGCAGAGACATTACTTTGCCAACTAAGGTCTGTCTAGTCAAGGCTGTGGTTTTTCCAGTAGTCATGTATGGATGTGAGAGTTGGACTGTGAAGAAAGCTGAGTGTCGAAAAATTGATGCTTTTGAACTGTGGTGTTGGAGAAGACTCTTGAGAGTCCCTTGGACTGCAAGGAGATCCGACCAGTCCATTCTAAAGGAGATCAGCCCTGGGTGTTCTTTGGAAGGAACGATGCTAAAGCTGAAACTCCAATACTTTGGCCACCTCATGGGAAAGACTCTGACACTGGGAGGGATAGGGGGCAGGAGGAGAAGGGGACGACAGAGAATGAGATGGCTGGATGGCATCATTGACTCGATGGATGTGAGTTTGAGGGAACTCCGGGAGTTGGTGATAGACAGGGAGGCCTGGCGTGCTGTGATTCATGGGGTCGCAAAGAGTCGGACACGACTGAGTGACTGAACTGAAATGAACTGAACTTTTTGTAGAACTTACTTGTTTTCCTATTTGTCACACTACCTACCCTAGAGACAAAGACCATGTAAGAGAAGGAACCATGTTCATATTTTCCAAATCAAGGAGTGGCTACTTTTAAACAGCAACATTAGCATTCTAAGTCAGTAATGGCTTGAGATTAGGCCCATTCCTTTTTGGCATGTGCTTATATGAAAAAACAAACATACATTGTTTGGAGACACACTGGTAGTTTTCTTAATTATTTCACATGCCTGAATTTGTCTGCATCAAGTTCTATGTTCTGAACTGTTTGTCTCTTGGCAGATATTTAGTTTATAGAATCTGATTATATAGAATCTCCTTATATTTTAGAGCTTGTCTTCCCTGCTCACATATAAGAGAAATATTAAATGTCTCTGACCTTATACTCTGTATACAGAAGACTTCTGATAAAAACCTCAGGATCGAATTGAAGAGAATTCTGGGTAAATTCATTTCAGGACATATGGTGCTCTTTCTGGCAAGCTCAGCTTGAGGGCTCTGAACTGGCTAATGCTGTAAGTTATTCCATTACCTACCTATTATGTTGGATGATATCCCCACAGAATAACCAAGCCCAATTAACAGGTTGTTCTTACAGACCTGTGAAATCCCCTGGGTGCTCCTAAGGACTTTTTCGTTTCTGGGAGTGTGGCAGAAAGAATGTGGTGGGAAGCTTATAAGGTGCTCTCAGCGCCCGTTATTTCCTGTTAAAGAGCAGTGCATATGTAAGTAGCATCAGGGCTTTGCAATCAAGTCAGAACTGGAACTGAACTGTCAGTTCATTATGTTCAGCACCTTTCATCTTGATTGACACACCTGGTAAACAGTCACTTTTAATAAGAGAAATGTGAGTTTGTATCCATCAGAGAAATGGATCTGCTGAGTTACAGAGCACTGTAAGTTGTTTTTGCCTGGAGGTTAGGTATTATAGAAAGTCAGAAGGATTCCATGGAGCTTGGGAACAAAGATACTAGTAGGGACAGGTACAAGTTATTTAAATGAGCCATCAGGTGAACCACTGGAGAAAATATGAACAATGTGGGGGATGGCGGGACTAGCACAGCATCCAAGTTAATTTAAAGGAAGGGCAAACCTCTGGGATCAAATAGAACAAATGTTGTATTAGGGATGCAGATAAAAGAAACAAGGGCATGAAGCAAGGTGTGATGATTAATTTTATGCATCAATTTGAGTGGGCCACTGGATGCCTAGATTACGCATTGTTTCTGGCTCTGTCTGTGAGGTGTTTCCAAATGAAATTAGCATTTGAATTGGTGGACTCGGGAAAGTAGCCCTCCCCAATGTAATTAGGCATCATTCAATGGGTTGAGGATCTGAACAGAACAAGAGGTGAAGGAAGGAGGAATTTGCCCCTTTTTTCCTGCCTCACTGCTTGAACTAGAGCACATCTTACCTCTGGCCTTTGATTGGGATTTACAGTCGGCTTCACTGGTTCCCAGGCCTTTGGACTTGACTTAAATTACACCACCAGCTTTCTGGGATCTCCAACTTGCTGAGGGCAGCTTGTGGGGTTTCTCAGCCTCCATAACAGTATGATCCAATTCTCATAATAAATCTCTCTCCTCTGTGTGTGTGTGTGTGTGTGTAGAGAGCGTTGTTTTTCAGTCGTTCAGTCCTATCTGACTCTGTGCGACCCTATGGACTGCAGCATACCAGCCTTTTCCGTCCTTCACCATCTCTTGGAGTTCGATCAAACTCATATCCATTGAGTCAGTGATGACATCCAACCATCTCATTCTCTGTCGTCCCCTTCTCCTCCTGCTTTCAGGGTCGATTTCCCTTAGGACTGACTAGTGTTTGATCTCCTTGCAGTCCAAGGGACTCTCAAGAGTCTTCTCTAGCACCACAGTTCAAAAGTATCAATTATTCGGCGCTCAGCCTTCCTTATGGTCCAACTCTCACATCCATAAAAGACTACTGGGAAAATCATAGCTTTAACTATAGGGATCTTTGTCAGCAAAGTGATGTCTCTGCTTTTTAATACGCTGTCTAGGTATGTCATAGCTTTTTTCCCAAAGAGCAACACACACACACACACATCCTATTGGTTCTGTTTCTTGGGATAACTCTGACTAATACAGAAGGCATATTAAAATCTTGCATTTAAAGATTCTTTGTCCCCTAGAGTTGCTCTAGTAATGAAGATTGGGAAGAAATTTGTCCGATATTAAAACAAAGGACAAGTTTCATTAGTATTATTAGCCATCAATTGCTAAACATAAAATGGCCAAGAAAGCACATCAGAACCAGAGCTCAGGGAAGTCCCTCTTCTCTGTGAGACTCCTTAAAGCACAATTCCAGACCACGGGCTTCAGCCGGAAGTCTGGGAGCACTGGGTTAATCAAGAAGGTCAAATACAAGGATCAAAGGGATGCACAATTCTTAACCCTGTCAGATGACTGTGGAATAAAGGTAAGGAGAGCCATAGGCATGCCAACTGTACAAGCAGCAGTCAGAGGGAAAGGAGGGGCATTTTTGGATCAAAGGTATCAAGCAAGCTCCGAGGAAAAGAGACAGCATTGCAGTGATGGCCCTACAAAGGACACAAACTGGCAGAAGCCAAAGGAGAAAAGGCAGGAAAAGTCAGTGATCCTGTGCTGGTCTTTTCAGTTACTCTTCGATATACTGTTAGCTACTTAGTCTGCTCTTCCTCCTTTTTACACTGAAAGATAATATAACAGCAACAAAATAGTTGTATTTATTTTTTTTCATTAACAGAAAATCATTGTATTTGGACATTTATTAAAAAATATAGACAGAAATCACTAATGGAGTACTGCTTAAAATAACTATTAAATCATTATTTTTGAG
The DNA here is from genome assembly GCA_006410875.1 of Neotragus pygmaeus. Lineage (NCBI taxonomy): Eukaryota > Metazoa > Chordata > Mammalia > Artiodactyla > Bovidae > Neotragus > Neotragus pygmaeus. Next base: position 656,637 of record SJYV01056248.1, on the reverse strand, counting down.
AAGTATGCAAATGGAATTGTTAAACTCTGGAGACAAAGTACACTGTGTATGAATAACTGAGAAGAAACAACTTGATTAGATGATACATTGGAAAAGTTCGAATGATAGAATGCTTTTTCTAGATTCTTCTTGAGTATAGTGCCTTTTTCCATAGCAGGACCACATATTTTCAGTTAAGTCCAGCGGGTTAAGAATCTGCCTGCAAGGCAGGAGCCATAGGAAGATCCCCTGGAGGAGTTAGTGGGGGAAATCCCATGGACAGAGGACCTTGGCAGGCCACAGTCCTGGTCACAAAGAGTCAAGACACTATTGAGTATGCAAACACACACACACACACACACACACACACACACACACACCCCTCTTTTAAAAAGCAACAGCGCTGAAGATACAATGCATAGACTACCTAGAATAGGTGTGGAAAAGAAGAAAACTGAAATGAGTAGAATGGAAAATCCCACATTTTGTTCCATGTGAAATAAATTTCTTCTTATACCTATTAGAATAATCAATGAAAATGAAGCTATTACTTGAGTTCATTTTCCTCATGATATCCTAACAATTACTAGGATACCTACTTTCACCAAATATAATTTATTCTATATTTAATCCTGAAACACATTGGACTGGGCATTATTTTAAACAAGGCGAATAGGAACAGTTCAGGCATTCTAGAAGCTGATAGGTTAAAACAGTGGTAAACACATACACATATGAAAAACATACAAGCATAAAACATACCTACTAGTAAATATTCAAGCAACATGCTGCTGCTGCTGCTGCTAAGTCACTTCAGTCGTGTTCGACTCTGTGCGACCCCATGGACTGGAGCCTACCAGGCTCCTCCATCCATGGGATTTTCCAGGCAAGAGTACTGGAGTGGGGTGGCATTGCCTTCTCCCCAGGCAACATGAGTATATACTAAACTAAATTAGTTCTAGTGCTTTTAGCACATTATAATGGAAAGGATGATGAAAGCCACCTGGTTGCCTGAAACACAAATGCTCCTCAGAAGCCCACCACTTCGATCTGAGGGGAAGGAGGAAATGCCTTAAGCCTCTGCAGGTTGGGAGATGGGAACAGAGTTCACACAAAGCTGAGTCTACAAATAGAAAAGAGATCTTTCTCTTCAGAGACACACAGATGAAGTTATATGATGTCTGGAATTTTCTTCAGAATAATCCACCAGTGAAAGGAATGAGTAGCAGTTACTGATGAAGCAATATTGGCCTTGAGTCAATAACGAACCTGAATTATGGCTTCATGGGGGTTTATTACACTAATTTCTCCACTTTTGTATACGTTGGAATTTTCTAAAATAAAATACTCTTTTTTTTTTTTAAAGAACCATAGGATTAAAAGAAACCCCATAAATTGTGGTAATAAATTTGAAAAAAAAACCCAACAAAAAGATAAGAATCCAAAATGTTTTAAGAACTCCCATCAATCAATAAAAGAAAGACAAAGAAATCAATTGAAAAATAGAAAAGCCATAAACAGGCATTTATGAAAGGCCAAAAACTGGCCAACAAAATACCGGATGTTTAGCCTCATCACGTAAGCAGGAAAATGCAAATTAAAATCATAATGAATTTGCTACATCATGATAGGGTGGGTTAGATTGTTGCTGCCAACACTCAAGAATCTTATACTAACAAAATTTTACATCTCACGCACACTAGCTATCCACTGTAGGTCAATTGGGAGACATATCCATCATAGTCACTCATGCTCCCAAGGTCACACAGCAGTCACTTCCTGAATGTTGCAGGTCTCTTTTCCAAAAGGAGAATCAGGGAGGTATCTGCATTAGCAATTAATTGCTCCAGCCTGGAAGAGGTACACATCTTTTCATGATTCATTGCTCAGTAAAAGTTACTGAACTCACCCAACCACGAGGGGTCAGGCAGGAAGCGTAATTCTTCCTTCTACGTGCTTAGAAAGGGAGATATCTAAAAACGTGGTGACAGCAGCATTGTTGATAAACGAACAAATAAAAATCCAGCTGGAGCTAGCTCTCACATCCACAGACTGGAAAATAGATAATTTGGGGAATATTTTTTTATGATATACCATTCAATATAGAAAATGAATGAACAAAAGATACACACTTTTATTTGGTTGAATATCAAAAACATAAATGGAGAAGGCAATGGCAACCCACTCCAGTACTCTTGCCTGGAAATTCCCAAGGATGGAGGAACATGGTGGGCTGCAGTCCATGGGGTCGCTGAGGGTCGGACACGACTGAGCAACTTCACTTTCACTTTTCACTTTCATGCATTGGAGAAGGAAATGGCAACCCACTCCAGTGTTCTTGCCTGGAGAATCCCAGGGATGGAGGAGCCTGGTGGGCTGCCATTATGGGGTCACACAGAGTCAGACATGACTGAAGTGACTTAGCAGCAGCAGCAAAAACATCATAGTGAGTCAAAAATAAAGGTCAAGAATTGTGGTGTTTTGGGAAAGGCTTAAAATAATAAAAAATAATACATTGTTTTAGGAATGTAAATAAGGATATATCAATCAATCAATAAATACACTTTAAGGACTGATACTGAAGCTGAAACTCCAATACTTTGGCCACCTGATGCAAAGGGCTGACTCATTTGAAAAGACCCTGATGCTGGGAAAGATTGAGGGCAAGAGGAGAAGGGGACAACAGAGGATGAGATGGTTGGATGGCATCACCGACTCAATGAACATGGGTTTGGTGGACTCCAGGAGTTGGTGATAGACAGAGAGGCCTGGCGTGCTGCGGTTCATGGGGTTGCAAAGAGTTGGACACGACTGAGCAATTGAACTGAACTGAACTAAACTGAATGTAACACAAAATTAAAATAGATATAACCTCCAAGTGGATTAAGGAAGGGGTGTGATCAGGGAGGGACTGATCAGGTGTTGGTAATATTTGTTTTGGAATAATGAGCTTATTATTATTTTAATAATGGAACTTTAAACATTCACTAACCAGGATTGGGTTGGATGGTCACTTATAGAACAGTCATTGGCAAAGAGGATATGTATTGCCATGACTGACTAAGGTCAAACATGACTCAAGTCCTAGCACATTGTGGCCCTGCCCTAACTAAATTGAGACAGCAAAGAGAAAGGGGAATGACTGATGGATAAGCAAGTAACCTTGTCTGCCCCAGAAAAATACAAAAGAATTGATCAGAGGAATATCAGGGAATTCAGCTCAGTTCAGTTCAGTTGCTCAGTCGTGTCCAGTCGTGTTCAGTTCAGTTCTCAATCTTTGCAGGCTGAAGCACACCAGGCCTCCCTGTCCATCACCAACTCCCGGAGTTCACTCAAACTCATGTCCATTGAGTCGGTGATGCCATCCAACCATCTCATCCTCTGTCATCCCCTTCTCCTCTCACCTTCAACCCTTCCCAGCATCAGGGTCTTTTCAAATGAGTCAGTTCTTCGCATCAGGTGGCCAAAGTAGACAAGCTTTAAGGGAGTCTAATAAATTCCAGAATGTACTACTCATGTCTGCTCTCAGCTTTGAACGTCTGGCACCAAGTATACACATCACGGGTGCTGAGGACACATTTTAGGTTAACTGAATCTAGAAGGTGGCAAATTGAGTAGAATTTAAACATGTAGACATATTTACCAGGGCTGATAAATCACAACACTGATATTAAAAAAGTGAGCTATCATTATCAGAGAGCCAAAAAAGCCACAATGTTTACCTTTCAAGAGGGCAAGATAATAATGACGCCTGGCTCTTCACCATGACTAGCTGCTGATGGACAGGGCATATCCAGGGAGAAGACTCTGACTGCCAATGAGAAGAAGAAAAAGGTGGGCACTGGATTCCCCTGGTGGTCCAGCAGTTAAGAATCCTGTTGATGCAGGGGACACGGGTTTGATCCCTGGTCGGGGAAGATCCCACATGCTGTGGGGCAATTAATGCCACGCACTACAACTATGGAGCCTGTGCTGCAGAGCCTGCAAGTCATGACTGCTGAAGCCTGTGTGCCTAGAGCCCAAGCTCTGAAACGAGAGAAGCCGCCACAACAAGAAGCCCGCACACTGCAGCGAAGAGTAGCACCAGCCCTCACCACTAGAGAAAGCCCACGCGCAGCAGCAAAGACCCAGTACAGCCAAAAATGAATAAATAAATAAAAGATGGGAACATTTGATAGCTCAAAGAATGCCACTCAAGGACAGCACATTAATTCCTTCCACAATATTTGCTGAGACTATATTATACATCAGGTGCTGTTCTGGGTACTTGCAATACATTATTGAACAAAAACAACAAAACTTGTCCTACTCCCTTATATTCTAGCATAATAAAGAGTGAATTACAGTTAGCAAAGGGAATTAAGAAACCAGGAGATAAGTGCTATGGAACATAAACAGAACAGGGTCAAAAGGGTCAATAATGCTGGGGTGGGCACTATGAGAAGGGTTCAACAGGGTGGTCAAGGACATCTCACTGAGAAGGTGACAACTGAGGAAATTCTCCAAGGAGGTGAAAGAGGGCCAAGAGAACTTGTGGGAAGACTCTGTTTAATACTAGATACTCCATTTCTCCACTCTGCTGAGGGACTTTATTATTGGCACCTTCCCTGCCTCCAGCCTTCTAGAACTACGGGGTTCCCAAACCTTCCCTGAGAGATCTCAACCTGCCAGGGAAGTCAGCCACCGCTTCGCCTTGAAACAAAGTTGAGAAACTCTGTGTGTCCATCTCAATCTTGTGCACTGATGTGGATTTCATATCTTTTGCCATTTCACGTTTAATGCCAAAATACAGTGCTTGTGTTTAAGTAAAGATGAATTGCCTTAATTTTATTGTTGCTTGTTATTATCGCATTACCACGTCATTTTCAGTTAATGCTTGCTTGTGAGAACTGTAATCTGGACCACGTCATGGGAATGATTAGTCCTTGAAAAGTAAGCTGAATCAAATGCACTGAATTTAAGATTTGGATAAATTATAAATTCTGCCAAAATTTAGAAAAGATTTGTGAAGCTGTCATGATTCTACCCTGACATTCTCTAAGTGAGACTTTCCAGTTAAGCAGGAAAAAAGAACAGTCTTGTTTTGGAATGAGTCCTACACTTTTCGATTGTGTCACTATTGTTTAGGTAAACTCAATGGGCCTCAGAGTCCTTTTCTGTAAAACAGAGCTGGATTGGTTGATCTGTGTGATCCCTTCCAGCTCCCAGATACTTTCACTCTAAATAAATATTTCATCAAGCTATGCACAGATTCCACCTTCTGCTTCTTTTAAGGGGCTTCCCTGGTGGCTCAGTGGTAAAGAATCCATATGCAGTGCAGGAGACACAGAAGATGTGGGTTCGATACCTGGATGAGGAAAATCCCCTGATGGAGGAAATGACAACCCCCTCCAGTATTCTTGCCTAGAAAATTCCATGGACAGAGGAGCCTAGTGGGCTAGTCCATAAAGTCTCAAAGAGTAGGACTTGACTGAACCCATATGCATGGTTCTTTGAAGGAGACATTTATTTTGGCCAAAACTGCATTTTCAAAAGATTCAAATTTATAATTTCCAGTTACCTTGCTTGCTTTCCAAACTGTTAGTCTTAAGGTAGTGATCACTAACAGTTTGTTTATACATAATACAAATTAATTGCATATCACAACACCGTGGGATTCAGGATCAATTCAATGATAGTACATGATATGTTACAAAATAAAACCCATTTTAGAAAGGGGTTTGATCTCTGGTTCCTCTGCCTTTTCTAAAACCAGCTTGCACATCAGGAAGTTCACGGTTCATGTATTNAGTCAATAAAGCAGAAATAGATGTTTTTCTGGAACTCTCTTGCTTCTTCCATGATCCAGCAGATGTTGGTAATTTGATCTCTGGTTCCTCTGCCTTTTCTAAAACCAGCTTGAACATCAGGAAGTTCACGGTTCATGTATTGCTGAAGCCTGGCTTGGAGAATTTTGAGCATTACTTTACTAGCATGTGAGATGAGTGCAATTGTGTGGTAGTTTGAGCATTCTTTGGCATTGCCTTTCTTTGGCATTGGAATGAAAACTGACCTTTTCCGGTCCTGTGGCCACTGCTGAGTTTTCCAAATTTGCTGGCATATTGAGTGCAGCACTTTCACAGCATCATCATGTATACATATAACTGATTTATTCTGTGTACCTCTGGAACTAACACAACATTATAAATCAACTATATTCCAATAAAATTTTTTAAAAAATCGTTTTTTATTTTCTAATAAAATTCCATTTGAAAAATATACCAACAAAAAACACATATGCTATTTGTACAACTGAAGAGGATCAATGAACCTTCAATGTTACTTTAGGTTCATCCATAAATTATATGCATGATTTGAACAAGCTTGTGTAGACTTCTGTGAGCCTTAGATTTCACTCCTGTGAAATGCCAAATTGGTCTATGTGATAAAAAGTCTGTGCATGCTGAGATGCTTGCACTTGCACACTCAATCTGTTTTAAAAGAGCACAGAGACTGGAAGTATTTAAACAATGTGAAGCAAAGAAGGAAAGAGTGAGGAGTAAAATGAGCATTATGAAATTTCTGCCTTCACTTGTCATTCATATTGGTATATAAACAACTTGGATATAAATATAAAATATCTTAGTGTAGACTTCAGAAGTGGTGATTAAAATATAGACAGTAACATAATATAAGGTACAATGTAATATAGCTATAGCAGTATTAATCTGAGAACAGAGAGGAACAAAAAGTTTCTTTCTTTGGGGTATTGAAAAAATATATTTAAAGAATATCATTTATATGCAAGAATTGCTGAATGGTAAATGGACTGTTTGGTGGATCAAAAATGACTCCTAATTCTTTGACATTCCTCCTAAAACTGTGATACTCAGATTGGGACTTGACCCTATAGTCTTATAATTGAGGTCATATCTGGTCTCAAGACTTAATTAAGCCTGGGTTCTTGATGTCTCACTGCAGAAAGAATTCAGTGAGAGACAACCTAACAGGTAAGAAGTGGACTTACTTAGAATCACACTCTACAGGCAGAGTGTAGGCCATCTCAGAACGAGAGCAGCACCAGGGTATGGGGTTGTCAGTTTTTATACAGGCGGGTAATTTTATAGGCTAATGAGTGGGAAGAGTTTTCTAAATATTTGGGGGAAGGGATGGGGAGTTCCAGGAATTGGCCCATGGCCCACTTTTTGACCTTGATGGTCCACCTTGGAACTGTAATGGCATGGCACCTGTGGTTGTTGGTGCTGTCATTCAGTCACTAAGTCGTGTACAGCTCTTTGCAATCCCACGAACCAAGCTCCTCTGTCTTCCACTATCTCCTGGGGCTTGCTCAAATTCAAGTCCATTGAGTCGGTGATGCCATCCAACCATTTCATCTTCTGCCATCCACTTCTCCTTTTGACCTCAATCCTTCCCAGAATCGGGGTCTTTTCCAATGAGTCAGCTCTTCATATCACATGGTCAAAGTATTAGAGCATCAGCATCAACAACAATCTTTTTAATGAATAATCAGGGTTGATTTCCTTTAGGATTGAAACTGGTTTGATCTCCTTATAGTCCAAGGGACTCACAAGTCTTCTCTAGCACCACAATTTGAAAGCATCAATTCTTCAGGGCTCAGCCTTCTTTATGGTCCAATTCTCACATCTGTACATGACTACTGGAAAAACAATAGCTTTGACGATATGAACCTTTATGGGCAAAGTGATGTCTCTGCTTTTTAATATTCTCTCTAGGTTTGTCATAGCTTTTCTCCCAAGGAGCAAGGGTCTCTTAATTTCACAGCTGCAGTCACTATCCACAGTGATTTTTGGAGCCCAAGAAAATAAAATCTGCCACTATTTCCACTTTCTCCCCTTCCATTTGCTATGAAGTGATGGGACTGGATGCCATGATCTTAGTTTTCTGAATGTTGAGTTTCATTTTCACATTTATTAAGAGGCTCTTTAGCTCCTTTTTAATTTCTGTCATTAGAATGTATCATTTTCATATCCAAGGTTATAGATATTTCTCCTGGAAATCTTGATTCCAGCTTGTGGTTCATCCAACCTAGCATTTCACATGATGTACTCTGCCTATAAGTTAAATACGCAGGGTGACAATATACAGCCTTGTACTCCTTTCCCAATTTTGAACCAGTCAGTTGTTCCAAGTCCAGTTCTAACTGTTGCCTCTTGACTCACATACACTTTTCTCTGGAGACAGGAAAGATGTTCTGGAACTCCCATCTCTTGAAGAATTTTCCACAATTTATTGTGATCCACACAGTCAAAGGCTTTAGCATAGTCAATGAAGCAGATGTTTTTCTGGAACTCCTTTGTTCATATGTCCATAGCACCACTGTTCACAATAGCCAGAACATTGAAACCACCTAAATACCAGTCAACAGATGAAGTGATAAAGAAGATGTGGTACATGTATATAAATGGAAGACTACTCAGCCAGAAAAAAAGAATGAAGTAATGCCATTTGCAGCAACATGGATGCAACTAGAGATTATCAAAATAAGTGAAGTTACTCAGAAAAAGACAGACACCATATGATATCACTTACATGTGGAATCTTAAACTACAGCACAAATGAACCTGTCTGCAAACCAGAAACTGACTCATAGACACAGAGAAGAGAATTTGGTTTCCAAGGGGAAGAGGGGAGGAATAGGCATGGACTGGGAGTTTGGGGTTGGTAAATGCAAACTATTACATTTAGAATGAATAAACAAGGTCCTACAGTACAGAACAGGAAACTATATTCAAAATCATGTGACAAACCATAAAAGTTAAAGTCACTCAGTTGTGTCTGAGTTTTTGTGACCTCATAGACTATACAGCCTATGGGATTCTCTAGGCCAGAACACTGGAGTGGGTAGCCTTTCCCTTCTCCAGGGGATCTTCCCAATCGAGGCCTCCCACGTTGCAGGCAGATTCTTTACCAGCTGAGCCACAAGAGAACCCCAAGAATACTGGAATGGGGAGCCTATTCCTTCTTCAGTGGATCTTCCCAACCCAGGAATTGAACTGGTGTCTCCTGCATTGCAGGCGGATTCTTTACCAGCTGAGCTACCAGGGAAGCCCCGTGATAAACCATAATGGAAAAGAATATAAAAAAAAAAAATTTATACAAGTATAATACTGAGTCATTTTGCTGTATAGCAGAGATTGGCATAGCACTGTAAATCAACTATACCTCAATTAAGAAATATTTTTACAAAAGAGAGAGAAGCTGCCACGAGTACAGTGAGCTGACAGCCTCTAACAGCAGTGCCATCAGGTTATACTCCAGGGTTCAAATTAAGGCCAAGCTGTCTTCAAGCAGCTCCCTGGAGAGACTAAACACAGCAGGTTAGCAGAGTATGCAGTTTCTTCCCAATTCGAAACTATGGACAGTTTTGCACCAGCATTCCCCACTGGGCTGACTGAGACTTTCTCAGAGCTGCAGCGTGGTCTGAGGCTCTGCCTCCCCGATCTTGCTTCCCCTTTCACTTTCACATGTGTCAGACTTTCACTGTAGGTTGTAGACTGTCTCTGACCACCTTTGGTCCCTCTGCTTTTCCTCCTACACATGTGCGATCTTCACTATAGCTCTTGCATTTCTAACTCCATGTTGGTGTTCGTTTCCAGGACAACACAGATAGAAGAAAATTAGTGTGTGTGTACTTAGCACAGCATAGCACAGCACGGTATTTATTTAAGAAGAAAGCCCAGCCCAGAAGACTTGCAATCTGATTTTTCCCATATGCTGCTACAGGAAATGAACTGCTGTTACCCACCAAGCTCTGCTTTCCTTATTCCTTGTCCCATCAAGGCTTGCAGTGAAATGAATTTTGAGATATCAAAAATAGATTTATTTTTATTATACATCAATAGATTCTTTTTATTATAGCCTTCCCTGGTTTGACATAAAGTATATTAATAGTATAAAAAGAATAAAAATACTATTAGCTCTTTAACTTACTTGTAGTTAACCAAATAGTCTCATTCTGTAGATCACAACTTAAGACATTGGCTTGGCAGCACCAATTAGATCACTTTTGTTTACTTTCTTGGCTTTAAGAAATCTGTAAGTGGTTTCTGATTTATTTAGAGTTAACATTTTCCATTTTCAGTCTGTTGCTACTTTATAAAACACTGAAACTGAACAATTCAGATAGGAATAATTCACAGGATCTCTGAAGACTGTATAAGCAAATTATAAAAGAATACAAAAATATAAAGAAAAGAATTGTTTCTAAAAACCTGATGAATTTTGGAAATACAAATATAATTTCAACATTTAAATTTTTATATTAAGGCATATTGACTTGATAAAACATAAAGGACCTCTCTAATTACACTTAGTCTAGCTGTTAAAACACCAAAATTTTTTTGTTAAACATCAAGAGATTTATAGGTGCTCCTCTATCTCAACCAAATCACTGGAGTTTATAGTAGACAGTTTGTATTTCTCTAGACTGTAGCCTTTCTCTAATTACAGATACTTAGCCTGACAGTTAAGTATTCAAATTGGAGACATTTTATGAAAAACATGTGGTTTGTACTGGTGTGACTACGACTATTTACATTTTAATTTTTAACGTGTATTAAACTGCATACTTACTTTTTTGCTCTGTGGTTAGCATCAAATGTTTGGCACTGGAATATTTATATAAAATAGACTACTGTGGTGATACATTTCTGAGTTCACTGTTTATTTTTTGTGTCCACAAAACCCACAGAGCTACTAGGTGTCACATGACAGCTGCATTGCAACAAATTTTTGCTCAAAGCCACACTTACTTTTGCCCCAGTTTAGTAGATTCTTATTGTATGTAATCCAACGCTTGCCCTTGGAAGAAAAATGCCTGGCACTTTCACTTATCACAGGCACTTTCCTGCAATTTTTTTCCTGAAATTGTAAATGTTCAAATTAATTTCAGTATAATAAAGACAAAAAATTTCAATACAATAAAGACTTGTTACCTTGCATAGTAATTTTAATTAAACTTATCTTGCCAACATTTTCTTCATTACACATAGCCTTAAAAAAACAGATGTCAGAAATCTTTGGGATATATTTTATAGATAAACAAAGTAAGAATATAAACAAATTTCTGGTACAGGAGTTAATTCTGCATTAAAGGGGCTCAACCTACCTAGTAGTAAAATAGAAAATGTAAGAAATCACTTGATAAGACTAAGAAAATAAAGCATTTTAGTAGCTGAAAATATACTAGGGATACACTGGTATCCCATTAGTCCTTGTTTCTATTAGACATATTCTAGAGGAGACAAACAATAAGCAAATATATATATGACTTAATGTCAGATAGTGAAAGGAGCTATTATTAATAAACCATGTACTCAGAAAGCAACTATTCTAAGTAACTTAAAAAAAAAAAAAAAGCTGGTCCTTGAAGAAATGGCTGATTTCAGATCTTGGGCAGTAATAATAAAAGGTACACTTAAGAGTATCTTCTTATACCAGAAAGTAAGAGAATTATTAAAGATTACACAACATTATATCAAAAGGACTCAGAGGCCAACTTGAAGAACCTCTTTATCAGTCTAGATTCAACTAAAAGAGCCCCACAATTAATATTGGAATAAAAGGGTTTGTTATAAGAATCTGAATTTACATGAGTGTGTGGAAAAGCTGAGAAAGCAGCCAGAGGATCACAACTCTATAATTCTTCAGCATGAAGCTGAAATCCGTTTGAAAAGAAAGAATTCTAGAAGAGTTTAAGAAGCTGTCATTCCATCTACAGTGGCTCTGAAGTGTGAGCTCACGGACAGATCTGTGAAGCCAATGAATCTGGCCACAGCCAACTCCTGCAAATAATGGCGTCTGCCTCCACTTTCAACTTTCAAATTTTGCATGCATTCCTGTCACTGACAAACTCTGATCTAAAACCACACAAGAAAGGGGAATCTGGAAAATGTGGTTTCCAGACTTAGAGAATGTGGCAGGACTTCCAAGCAAATGGTGGCTCCCAAGGCCCTAATACAGACAATTTGAATGCAGTATAACTACGATTGACTAATATACATCAAATAAGATTAAATCCATGAGTTAATAATGATCCTAAGATTGACTGCAAAAAACACCCTCAATTATTTCCTTTCCTTATGACATGACTGCAGTTCTTCTCATCAGAAGGGAGAGTATTTTTCTCCATCCCTTGAATCTGGACTGGCCCTCCAACTCTCTTTGACCAACAGAATGCAACAGAAAGGACACTGTGCCAGGTCTTAGGCCTCAAGAAGTAAGCTTGCTTCTGCCTGCTCGCTTACACAGCTGTGCTTTCTCCTTTGTGCCACCTTCCTACCATGCTGTGAAAAGGCCCAGGCGAGCCTGCTGGTCGATGAGAGATTACATGTAAAAGAATTAAGTCATCTCAGCTGACTGAGGTCATTCTATGCCAGCCAGCTGTCTGCTGACCAACGAAGCTCAGCCTGGAGAAGCTGAACTGCCCAGATTACTTTTCAAGCCTATTTTTTAAACAGTTTTATTGAAATATAACAGATATACAATAAACTGCACAGATTTAACCTGTACTACTTGGTAAATTGTGACATATGTGTACACACATAAAACCATCACTGTGAACGATTTGACAGATGTATCATCCTCATTTCATTTTATTTATGATCAGAGAATATATATTGTATGACTTTAATCTTTTTGAACTGAAACTTGTTTTATGGCTCAAAATACGGTGTTTCTTGGTAGAGGTACCATGTGCATTTGAAATGAATGTCTTCTGTTACTACTGAATGGAGTAGTCTATAAACGTCCATCAGGTCAAAGTGGTGTTACTCCCCTAGTCTTCTCTGTCATGCATTAATAGACTTTTCAATAAAGAAAAAGATAGTAAAAATATTAGGCTTTGCAGGCCATAGAGTCTTTGGCACAATTATGCAACTCTTAAGGTGGAAATTAATTTATTTGAGATCTTTATTCTTTTTTTGGCTCTTAGTGCTATAACTTTCCCTCTAAGTAATGCTTTAGTGATGTTTCACAGAGTTTGATGTGTTGGTTTTTTATTTTTGTTCTATACAAAATATAGGCACTGAGTACTATAACTTTCCCCCTAAATACTACTATTTTGATACAGTGCGTAAACAGCCATAAACACCTTCTGTTGTGATGCAAAAGCAGTCCACAATACATACAAGTGAAAGAATGTTAACATAATAAAATATTATTTACAAATCAGGTGGGACAGACAGAGGATGGATTTCGCTCTCAGGCCATAGATCACTAAACTCTGAGGACAATTACTGATTTTACATCTACATGTTACATTAACTATTAAGACAATGGTATTAAACTCTCTAAATATACTTGTAGACTTGCCAAGTTCTCCTTATAGCTATAAATTTTGTTTCATGTATTTAAAAACTTTATTTAGTGAATAAACATTTAGGAATGTTTTGTCCTTTTGATAAATTGCTAATTTTACCATTGTGAAATGACATTCTTTACCCTGTTAAAATCCTAAGCTCTGAAATCTATTTTGTATGATATTAATGCATGCATGCTAAGTTGCTTCAGTTGGGTCCGAATCTTTGCAACTCCATAGAATACATCCGCCAGACTTCTCTGTCCATGGGATTCTCCAGGCAAGAATACTGGAGTGGTTTCCCATTTTGTCCTCCAGGGGAGCTTCCTGACCCAGGGATTGAACCAGGGTCTCTTATGTCTCCTTCATTGGCAGGTGGGTCCTTTACCATGAGCGCCACCTGGGAAGCCATTCTTTCTTTGACTATTAATAGCATGGTGTATCTTTCCATTCTTATACTTTTAGCTATTTCTATCTTTATGTTTGAAGTGTGTTTTTTTGTAGGTAGCATACAGTTGGGTCTTGATTTTTTAACCCAGTTAGACAATTTTACCCTTTTAATTGGGGTGTTTAGACAATTTGCATTTAATGTGGATACTATGGGTAGATTTAAATATTTTATTTTTTCTACTTTATTCCTCTGTTTTTTCTCTCTTTTCATTCCTTCCTTTGATTTAAGTATTTTATAAAATATTATTTCCTTATTAGCTGTAACTTACTGCTTTGTCATTTTTGTGGTTGCTTTAAGTTTTATTGTATATATCTTCATCATCCTTGCCTTGCATGCAAGCTCTGTCGTGTCCAAATCTTTGTAACCCCATGGACTGTAGTCTTCCAGACTCCCCTGTCCATGGAATTTTCCAGGCAATACTAGAGTGGATTTCCATTTCCTACTCCATTGCTTTATCACATGCATCTTCAAGTATATCAAGAGAACTTTATAATAGTACATATTTCCTTCTTCTCTCCTGACCTTTGCATTATTGTGGTCATCATCATTTTTGTTATATAGCTTGTCTGTTATAAACTCAACACTATACTGTTACTATTTCTGTTTAAATAATCAATTATCTTCTAAAATATTTAGATAATAAAGAAATACTCATTTACCCATGATTTTACCATTTCCAGAATTATTCATTCCTTAGTGTTGGTCATATTTACATCATTTTCCCTCTAACTGAAGGATTTCCCTGAATCTCTCTTACAGTGTGGGTATACTGGAGATCTTTCAGCTTTTGTCTAAAGATGTCTTTATTTTACCTTCATCTTTGAAATATTTTTCACTGTATATAGAAGGGACACTTTTTTCTTTTCAGCACTTTAATGTTCTTGCTTCACTGTCTTCTTACTTGCACTGTTTCTGACAAGAAATCTGCTGTCACATGTATATACTGTGTATTTTGCACTTTTTCATCTAGTTGTTTTTACGATTACCTTGGTTTTGAGCAATTTGATTATGATGTACCTTGGTATATTTTTACTCACGATTCTTGTGCTAAATACCTGGAGATGTAGCTTTATAGTTTTCATTTAATCTGGAAAGTTTTAGCTGGTTTTCTGCAAATAATTTTTCTATCTCTTCCTTTCTCTCCTCTCTTTAGGGACTACAAATATGTGTAATTAGTCTGCTTCAATTGTATTGCAGTTCACAACTCTGTTCATTACAAAAAAATTCCCTCTTTTCTGTGTGCTTTATTTTGAATATCTATTGTTGGTATCTTCAGGTTTATTAATCCCTAAACTTTTCTTTTAGAGTCTCTAACCTGCCATTAACTACATTCAACATTTTCATTTCACACATTGCAATTTTACAAATTTGGTTTGGATCTTTTTAATGTTTCATATCTCTTCTTATTTGCTGAGTGTATGAAATAAAGTTATAATAAATGTTTTAATGCTTTTGTTTACTAACAGGTGTGTCCATTCTGGATGGTTTGGATTAAGTAGCTTATAGCCTCATAACAGTAAGTCTTACTCTCTTGCTTCTTTCCATACTTAATAATACTTTATTGGCTACCAGGTAATCTAAACTTTATCTTGTTGGGTATTGGCTATTTTCTGCATTCCAAAAGGATTCTTGAACTTTGTTCTGGGTTACAGTTTTGTGACCTGAAAATAGTTTGACCTTTCAAACTCTTGAATTTAAGATTCTTAAGTCAGATCAGTTCAGTGCTTAGTCCACTGCCATGTAATCTCTAATTCTGAGACAAGACCCTTCCATGTACTGTTCCTAACACTTTATAAATCATGGGTTTTCTAGTCTGGTTAGTGGGAACAAACACTATTTGTGGCCCTGTCTGAGTGCTAGGCACTGCTGCCTCTAATCTTTTCTGTTGATTCTCCTCCAACCTCAGGTAATTTCCTCACATGCATATACTGATCAGTACTCAGCTGATACTTGAGGATATACTTCTACTTATCCCCAGAGTTCTATCAATGAACAGTTCTCTCTTCTCTGGTACTATCTCCTCTGAACTCTAGTTTCTCTGGACTCACTAAAATCTTGCCTGCATCTCCTCGATTCAGGGAGTATGCTGGGATCTGCCTCAGCTTTCCCTTCCTTTGCTGTGGCCTCTAAATCCCTCCATGTTAGTACAGTGGGACATCCATTAAGCTTACCTTGTTTGTTTCCTGTCTCTCAAAGATAAATGTCCTTTGTTGTCTCATGTCCAATGTCTTACAAATTGCTGTCTCATATATTTTATATTTTTAAAAATTATTTCAGCCAGGATGATAATCTAGACCTTGTTTCTCCATCTTGGAAAGATTCATAAGTGCTTTATTGTTTTAAGCTATTGAGTTTGTAGGGGTGGGGAATGGGAGAGTTTTTTCAACAAACTGATATAAATCCCACACAGGAGCCTAGTGAATTACAGTCCATCCGGTTGCAAAAAGTCAGACACGACTGAGCAACTTTCACAACTGGTAACTGCTACAAGATGCTGAGAAACTCATTATTTTGAAACTTCTTTTTTTTTTTTTTTTTAAGAGAACCAATCAAGCATTTATCCCNAGTCAGACACGACTGAGCAACTTTCACAACTGGTAACTGCTACAAGATGCTGAGAAACTCATTATTTTGAAACTTCTTTTTTTTTTTTTTTTTAAGAGAACCAATCAAGCATTTATCCCACCTTTCCCATATGAACTCTACTGTTGGGTAACCAAAAAAATTGATCTGGTTAAGTTTTTCTTTATAACAGTAGTTTAGTTAATAAGATAGAACAACAGAATTGAAGTTTATCATTTTAAAACTTCTAGTGCATTAATGGATCAAGTCAATACCAATCAATTTATGCCTGTGTCACTAAAGTAGATAATATAATTTCTGTTGGAAGAACACCACAACCCCTATGAAGCAGTTTCACCAAGAAAACCACATATGATCCAACCATCACTTCACAGGAAATACCTAAGAAAAGTAGCAATGAAACTCACTAGCAAAATCCAGAATGGGAAATGATATAGGACAAATGATCAAGTTTTTTTTTTTTTTCCAATAAATAGACTACCAAGGGAAAAGGTGGGGAGAGAGAAAAGGAACTTATCAACAAATCAGTTATATAGCTTATTTAAACACTGATTCAAACAAAGAAAATCTGATATTAATGAGTAACTTGTTCCTTTAAGCACTGACTGAATATTTGCTACATTCAGTTCAGTTCAGTTCAGTCGCAGCACGCCAGGCCTCCCTGTCCATCACCAACTCCCGGAGTTCACCCAGACTCACGTCCATCGAGTCGGTGATGCAATGCAGCCATCTCATCCTCGGTCGTAACCTTCTCCTCCTGCCCCTAATCCCTCCCAGCATCAGAGTCTTTTCCAATGAGTCAACTCTTCGCATGAGCTGGCCAAAGCTCCGCTTTAGCATCATTCCTTCCAAAGAAATCCCAGGGCTGATCTTCAGAATGGACTGGTTGGATCTCCTTGCAGTCCAAGGGACTCTCAAGAGTCTTCTCCAACACCACAGTTCAAAAGCTTCAATTCTTCGGCGCTCAGCTTTCTTCACAATCCAACTCTCACATCCATATATGACCACTGGAAAAACCATAGCCTTGACTAGACGGACCTTTGTTGGCAAAGTAATATCTCTTCTTTTGAATATGCTATCTAGGTTGGTCATAACTTTACTTCCAAGGAGTAAGCGTCTTTTAATTTCATGGCTGCAAACACCATCTGCAGTGATTTTGGAGCCCCCCAAAATAAAGTCTGACACTGTTTCCACTGTTTCCTCATCTATTTCCCATGAAGTGATGGGATCAGATGCCATGATCTTCATTTTCTGAATGTTGAGCTTTAAGCCAACTTTTCCACTCTCCTCTTTCACTTTCATCAAGAGGCTTTTTAGTTCCTCTTCACTTTCTGCCATAAGGGTGGTTAGATAATTATTATATTTTCCCAGTTCTTTGCTAAATGATTGACATACATCAGTATATCAGTGTAAGGCATACAACATGATGGTTTGATTTATATATATTGTAAATGATGACCACAATAGGTTCATCTAACAACCATCTATACATACAGATGCAATAAAAGGAAAAGACAGAAGAAAAAAAAATTCTCCTTATGGAACTCTAACAATTTATTCTTACAATGACTTTTTATATATCATTCAACAGTATTAAATATGGCCATCACATTGTTCATTACATTGCTAGTATTTATAACTGGAAGTCTGAACGTTTGACCACCTTCTTCCAATTTACCCTCCCCCACACTCTGCCTTTAGTGACCACAAATCAGATCTCTTTTTCTATGAGTGGTTTTCTCTCTCTTTCTCTTTTTAGATTACACACATAAGTGAGATCACACAGTATTTGTCTTTCTCTATATGGCCTATTTCATTTAGCATAATGACTTCACATTCCATCCATGTTGCTGTAAAAGGTATGATTTCCTCTTTTTTATGACTGAATATTCCAGTGTGTGTGTGTGCATATATATATATATATATCAAGACATTATCTTTTTGCCAGTTATGATAATGGTATTATGTTTGCTTAACAAAAAAAACTCCATATAAAATATTCATGGATGAAAAGATATGTCTGGAAACTACTGCGAAATAATATAGGAGGGGAAAGTTAGTGAGGAAGAAGGTAAAACAAGCTTGCCCATGAATTAGGTAGCTTTTGAAGCAGCTCAGTTTACTTTCCTATGTCTGGAATTAAAAAAAAAATAAACATAAAAAAAAGGAGAACATAAGGAATAGTGACTGTATGACAATGAGTGCTGTTTTATTTGGGGGAATTAAGAAAGGTTTCTTTTTTAAGAGAAAGCTTTTGATCAGGAGACTTTTGAGAAGAAGCTTGATGGAAATAAAGTTGCAAAAGGAGAATTAAAGTAAAGCATCTGCCTGCAATGTGGGAGACCTGGGTTCGATTCCTGGGTCGGGAACATCCCTTGGAGAAGGAAATGGCAATCCATTCCAGCACTCTTGCCTGGAAAATCCCATGGACGGAGGAGTCTGATAGCTAGAGTCCATGGGGTCACAAAGAGTCGGACACGACTGAGTGACTTCACTTTCACTTTCATAGGATTTTTCCGTTAGAAAGCCACTGATGACATTTATGATGGGTGAAGTGTAGGGGATGAAGTTTGAGTGTGAACAGTTGAAAATGAGCAAGAGAAGACAGCATTATTCTTTCCAGTAGCTCACTGAGAAAGTCAGAGGACAGAGAGACACAGGGGAGGACGCACCTCTGCCTGGAACTACCTTTTGACTCTTAGATCCCTTCTTGGGGCCACTTTTTCTGATCCTGTTTTCTTTAGGCTTCAGGTACTTTTCTCCCACCTAGCTGTTGGTTCCAGCCCTGCATAATTCCTTTATGGAGCTGCCTTTAAGCCGCATATCACATACCAGTTACCATAAAGGGGTGATCGCTGAAACTCTTGTGCTGATGGAGGCTTTTATTTCCTCAGCTTTTGTACAAAGTGTTTTTTCAGTTGCTTCCTCCTTTTGTCTGCTCTCTCCTATCCTGACTTCTGCCTTCAGTATTCACTTTCTATTTTCAACCTTGTCTTGTCTTTTAGACTAGATTTTTAGCACTGTCTTCTTACCCATAATCTTTTTACCTGTTTACTAAGAATTAGGTCCTTTCTGTACACTGTTTGGGGCTGCGTATCTCAACCCAGCCCCTGGAGATATGGGGTTTCCTGATGATATACGAGAGGAAACCACAGATTCAGTTGTTAATCTACAGTTCTGGATCACCTCCATGGCCATTTCATGCCCAAATTAAAGTCCTCCATGGAGAGCCAACCTGGCACTGAAGGTAGAACATTAGTCAGAATCCCTGGGCTCATTAACCATTAACAGAGATGAGGGCAGAACCGCTGGCTCTGTGTTCAGAAGCCCAACCCCCTTCGCTCTGAGAGCCCTCTGGGCTCTGTGCTGCGTTCTCCTGGAAGTTCAGTCCTGCTACTCTCTAACTTCTGTGTGATAACATGCACAGTGTGCACAAAACACTTGCTGAATAATGATGTATTATGATGGTTATCGTGACGAAAGAGCTTGGGCTCTGGTTTCCACTGCAATCTGAATGAGCTGCTGCTCGTGACTGGAAGACAACCCTTGGTTATCCAGATGTAGGCACCTGACACATATTTTCTCAAAAATAAGACTATCATTTCAAGGAAATTAACTGACAGAGCCCAGAAAAATCCTATGTATTTGTTGCCAATGATAACTTTCAAGTTTTCAAGCAAGGGAGAGCACCTCACACATGAGGCTTGTTTTAGTACTTTCCCTACTTAACTTTTCTCCACGATTATCCAAACTGAAGGCCAGAAAACTGCTTTCAATTAAGTGACTCATCCCATATGCTACTCAGTACTTGAGACAATTCACTTGTGTAATTTTGTGTGTGTGCATGTGATAAAGGAGCTATTTCCTATAAAATTGGAATTTCAATGCCAACAACTATACTTTTAAAATTTGATTTAGCAATTTTATTATCTTACCAGTAAGGGGCAGCAAACAACAATGTTTGTTTGAAATACTAAGCTAATTTGGAACTTGTCCTCTTATTTTTTGCTTTATGAATACATCTCTGATCCCTTTTTCACTCTTTCTAGTAATATGAAGCTGCAGAGATTCATACTCATATGATTAAAAGGTCACCCAGAAAATAGTAAACTGTAACATATAAAATATAATTCTAAGAAAAGATAAAATCTGTCAGCCCTTTGTGTTGACACATGGTGAAATCTCTTATAATTTCCAAATTACATCCTAGGAACTGCCACACACCAAGTATACATAAAACTTACTCATAGTCTATTAATGAGAAGGAAAAGGTGAAAGTAGTATTTTGCCTTAATTTTGTCTCACAAAATACTGTTTCTCATCTGAGCTTTAGTCATCTAATTAAAAAAATGATTTCATTTTAATGATTATTTATTACTTTGTTCACCAGATGAGAAGAACTGATTCATTGGAAAAGACCCTGATACTGGGAAAGATTGAAGGCAGTAGGACAAGGGGACGACAGAGTATGAGATGGATGGATGGCATCACCAACTCAATGGACATGAGTTTGAGTAAGCTCCAGGAGTTGGTAATGGACAGGGAAGNCTAGTCTTTCCCATTCTGTTTTTTCCCTCTATTTCTTTGCATTGATCGCTGAAGAAGGCTTTCTTATTTCTCCTTGCTATTCTTTGGAACGCTGCATTCAAATGGATATATCTTTCCTTTTCTCTTTTGCTTTTCGCTTCTCTTCTTTTCACAGCTATTTGTAAGGCCTTCTCAGACAACCATTTGGCTTTTTTGCATTTCTTTTTCTTGGAGATGGTCTTGCTCCTTGTCTCCTGTACAGTGTTACGAACCTCCAACCGTAGTTCATCAGGCACTCTGACTATCAAATCTAATCCCTTGAATCTATTTGTCACTTCCACTGTATAATCGTAAGGGATTTGAGTTAGGTCATACCTGAATGGTCTGGTGGTTTTCCCTACTTTCTTCAATGTAAGTCTGAATTTGGCAATAAGGCAATGTAAGTCTGAATTTGGCAATAAGGTGGTTTTCCCTACTTTCTTCAATGTAAGTCTGAATTTGGCAATAAGGCTCATAATCTGAGCCACAGTTAGCTCCTGGTCTTGTTTTTGCTGACTGTATAGAGCTTCTTCAGCTTTGGCTGCAAATAATATAATCAATCTGTTTTTGGTGTTGACCATCTGGTGATGTCCATATGTAGAGTCTTCTCTTGTGTTGTTGGAAGTGGGTGTTTGCTATGACCAGTGCATTCTCTTGGCACAACTCTATTTGTCCTGCTTCATTCTGTACTCCAAGGCCAAATATCCTAGTTTAAGTATAGAAATGTCCCAAAGGCCCCTCAGCTGCACAGAGAATTACAGTACAATCAGGGATACTGCTGTCTGTCTAGTTCCACTCTGTATGTAATTCATGCTATAATAAATTGATCCATTGACTATGTGCAACTGCCTACCTTGTTTTTCGGTCTCAATATACTTTCTTAGTTCAGTGATGGGTAGTTTTTGTTTCCTCTGATTTCAGATATTTCTTATCTTGAGAAATATAACTTTACAACAATCTATAAAATGAGACTTTAATTTAGAGTTCTGAGATGCCTTTCTTACAGTTCTGTGTTAGAACTTGGTAGTAAACAGCATGATAGCCTTTTAGCCTGTCCAGATCCTTGACACCTTATCTTATACATGCAAGATATATAAGTGCTCTTTGACATTTCCCAAAGGGAGCATAAAACCAGAAAATATTAGCATGCAGACTCTGGAATTAGACTTGTAGACTTTTGGGCAAGGAATTCTGAGAGCCCTGTTCTCTAAACCACGGAGGTGAATTTGCAAACATGGAATTCACAAAGAATGACGAGTGACTATATTTTGATTTGTTTGTGTCCAGAATTTCCTGAGAGAAATGAACAACTGGGTACACAGAAAGAGGCAAGGTGGGGTTATTAACTCTTCTGACCATCCTGGTGCAGAGGAGCCCAGATTTTAATAGTCTAGTGTGAGTTCTTCCAAGAAGGAGAAGGGATCACTTCTTTTCATTTTTGCTGACAGATCTCTGTGTGGGTGGAGGAGGACCAATTAAGCTCAGGCAGTTTACATCACACTGGTGATCACTGTGCCATCCATGACATGCACTGCACAGTTAATTAGCCCAGCGCATTCTTACTCCCTAGTTCACTTACTAGTCCATTACCACCCTCTGGGGTTAGCACAGTAGTGAGGGCAGAAGGAGCTGATGAGCTGTTACAACAGCCGCTTTCAGATGAGGAAACCAGGGTTGAGAGAAAGGCTATAATGTCACTTAGTTCTTGAAACTCCTGGAAGTCTTCAAGAAGTTATAGAACCAGAAAGGTAGAGAGTCACTTTTCTAGGCCATCTCTGCATTGAATCATGCAATTAATCATAGGCACAATATTTTGTTAGTAAGGCGAGCCTGAACAAATCACTATTGATAATAAAATAAAATCTGAATAGAAGAAAAAGAGGCGACACCACATGCCACTTTACTGATTTGATTTCTTTGATCTCTGATTATCATTTGTAAAACTTGCCTTCAGCAAATGAATGACTTGCTTGCTATGGGTCAGGTGTTGCACATACTAGCTCTATGTGCAAGTTAGTAAATCCTCAAATCACCCCTGTAGGGCTCTCCTCTTTCCATATATGAGAAAGTGAAGGCTTAGGGAGGTTAATTAACACAGCAAAGGTCACACTGCTAATAAGCAGCTGAGCTGGGATTCAAATCCCCATCCATCTTCTCTATAAGCCGGGCTGTGCCCTTAATCAGATATTTTAGTGATCATACTGGCAGGTTCATCATAGTATCAATATATACCTTGCAGGGCTGGCGTGCAAATTAAAGAGATGATATATACGAAAAGTGTTCAGCAAACCACGAGTCCTTGCAAAGCTTCGCTGTGATTATTTCTCACAGTTTTACACAGAGCCAGCTCTGCTGTCCTTAGTGGCCAAATCTATATTAATCCTATAATTCATCCTTAATCCACCAAAGTCTTGTTTGGCTGGCTTTCTCTATAACCGAAGGGATGTTGAAAATATGCCTTTTGTAAGAAAGATTTAACACCTGCTGCCAAAAGGAGCTGGATAATCAGAGAATAGATTCACTTACAAAAGATATAGATTAATTTGGACATTATTTCCCTACATAACCCAGGCACAAGGAGGCAAGCAATCCAGGGAGGGATAATCGTGCTAAGAGTGGAAGCACTTATTATAAATAATTACCGTGTAATTATCCTCAAGTTCCCTGAGTCTGTAGTATGTTGCTGGTTTTAGGAGGTAGCCCTTCCTTACTAACTGTAAGGAGACTGTTTCCATCAATTTATCAGGGCATGCGTCTGTGTCTTACAGCTGGGTCATCACCACTTGGGCCTACTTCTCAAAGCTGATGGCAGAATAGTTGTGGGGTCTCTTCCACTGGATCCATTCTGCTCTCCTCTCCTCATAGCACAGTGACTTTTTTTTTTTTAATTTGCAAGTATGTGAATGTGACACATCTGACTTCTTTTCTGAAGCAACATGTTTATAGAGCAAGTTAATATCAAACCAGTCAATCCTAAAGGAAATCAACCCTGAATATTCACTGGAAGGACCAATGCTGAAGCTGAAGCTGCAATATTTTGGCCACCGGATGGAAAGAGCCAACTCACATACGCTGGGAAAGATTCAGGGCAAGAGGACAAGAGGGCAACAGAGGATGAAATGGTTGGATGGCATCATTGACTCAAAGCACATGAGTCTGAGCAAACTGTGGGAGATAGTGAAGGACAGGGAAGCCTGACGTGCTACAGTTCATGGGGTCGCAAACAGTCAGACACAACTGAGCGACTGAACAACAGCTATACAATGGGTAGACTGTGATGTTCCTGTTTCTGATGCTGCCTCCAAGCTGTGTTCTCAAGCCATGAGGCACCATAGAAGATACATAACAATACTTAAAGGGAGCAATGGCAGAAGCCATGACAAGTGAAGGGAAAGACACAGCCACTTCCAACAGGGACATGTCTCTGTACAAGGTTAATTCCTCTGATTTTCCTTCTAGGTCTGCATTATCTTGGTAGCAGCAGCTACAAATGTGAAAGCCAAGATGACTGGAATTGTATTTATCTGCTTGAGTCGTGGAAATGAGCTATTGTGTGTCTTCTTAGTTGGAAAGTAAGACTGCAAAACTCTGGTCACAGATCAGTGAGGGACATGTTTTCTGTGTGTCCAGATACAGTGGGAGACACTGGGCGAGAAGACACAATTCAGTGTCTGGGGTGAGTCAAAGCATGACAGTCACAGGCCTGGAATCTCACAGAGTGTCATCATCACTATTGCCATAGCTATGGTTTCTTGGGCCCATTCTATATGTCAAGTACTTTATGGACACTCTCTCATTTCACCCTCTTAACAACACTGTGAGATAGCGAACAGTATTATTTACCATGAATGAAAGAAAAAGCTGAGATTAAATAACTTGCTTGAGGTCACCAGATGGCAGGTTCTAGATTTGAACCAGGGTCCAACTCATGCTCTGAACCAACAGGGCTTAACAAACCAGAAGCTCCCCTAGGATGTGCAGGCACAGAGAACACAGGGCTCAGGGGAACCCTGAAGTCATCTGGACCAATCAACTGGCCAATTTAAAGCTGCTCTCAGAAAAGCCAATCAGAGAGGCTTCCCTCTGGATTGTGCTAAAAGATACTGAATTGTATCTTCTCCCCCAGTGTCTTCCACTGTATCTGAATGCACAGAAAAGCATTTCCCTCATGATGGTGCAGAAGCTGAGACTCCACGCTCCCAATGCACAAGGCCCAGGTTCAATCCCTGATCAGGGAACTATATCCCACATGCTGAAACTAAGAGTTTGCATGCTACAGCTAAGACCAAACATCCCAAGTGCCACAGAGCCAAATAAATATATATTACAAAAAAGAAGAAAAGTCAATCAGAGAAGCAGCCTTAATCAGCCGTTCTACAAAGCCATTCTTTTGCCCATCTTTGAGAACTCTTGATACAAAGAATGGGTTAAAAATATTATTTCTAGCAATTTGATCCTCCTCTGCACGTCATATATTTTGATTTTTTCAGCTGTGAAGTTGATTAAATTTATGGTCATTTGGAAAGAAATGTAAAGAAATACTCTTTAAAGTACTAGAAATATTTGACCAGCTATGCCAAAATAAGCCAGTGAATAGTGTAGAAAAGGAATATATTTATCCTTAAAGAAAAAAATGCACCAATTCTCTCCCATTTCATTGCTGATTATACCTGTGCAGTCTGGATGCAAGCACAGCCTACATATGATCTCCTCCATTGAAGTGTGGTTTCCAAACAGAATTTACTCATTGGTTCACTGCTACTGCTACTGCTAAGTCACTTCAGTCGTGTCCGACTCTGTGTGATCCCATAGACAGCAGTCCACCAGGCTCCCCTGTCCCTGGGATTCTCCAGGCAGGAACACCAGAGTGGGTTGCTGCAGGGGGCACTCCGCAGAAAGAGAGAGGCAGCGGAACTTCCCTCAGCAAAGCCGAGGGGTCCCGAGGAGAGGTGAGCCTGCTGTCCACCAACCCAGCCCCACAACGAGCGAGAGACAATCACACACGACACGGGTTCTGTCTCAGCAGTTCCACTTTATTGCTGTAAGCTCCCAGCTTATATAGGCAAGCAGGGGGGTTTTAGGCGGGACTTTCCATAGTTACACCAATCACGTTAAAGGTCAGCCTTCAGTTGCACCAATCACATTAAAGGTCAAATTGTCATGTGCCTTCATTATAACAAGAGTCAATGGCGATCACCTGCTGTCCACGTGCACGGAAATCACGAGAGCCAATCAAAAAAGACCACGCCCCCACTCTTCCGCCAGGCCCCATCTTAGTTCTAAACCGCAAAGCTAGCCCTTGTTTTTTTAAGATTTCCCACTTAGGGCCCCACAGGTTGCCATTTCCTTCTCCAGTGCAAGAAAGTGAAAAGTGAAGTCTCTCAGTCGTGACCAACCCTCAGCGACCCCATGGAGTGCAGCCTACCAGGCTCCTCCGTCCATGGGATTTTCCAGGCAAGAGTACTGGAGTGGGGTGCCATTGCCTCCCCAAGTAAGCAAATAATGAGATTTTATAACATAAAACAGAAAGTTAGATTTCACTCAACTCTTTAGAAATACATGTTTTACTTGGACAATCCTCTTCAACTCACTGCTTTTGTACCAGGAATACTTAATATGTTGAAAAAAGATATTAGACTACCTCCCCTGCAGTTTTAGTAATTCTCTTCCAAGACCCAGGAATCTTTTTCAGACATCTTCAAGAATACAATTCCTGAAAAGAGATATTTTATTTCAAATTATTTTTTGCACTGGTCAGTGCTTTCTACAAATATCTTTAATTGGTTCACTAAATGGGTTATTTCAGAAGCCGCAGGTCACTAGAGAATGGATGTTAATAAAGACAGGGAAATTATTACTTCATGAAAATGTATAGATTCATACATACTTTTTGCCCTTCCCATAGTTAGCCATCCTCAAATCCTCTCAATGTACCCAAGTATCATTCCAAGTTGTACCCTTCTTTCCACAGGGACTGTAGTGGGTTGACTAATGCCTCCCACCTTAATATTCATATCCACCCGGAATCTCAGAATGTGACCTTATTTGGAAATAGGGTCTCTGTAGATGGAATGGGCTTCCCTTGTGGCTGAGTAAATAATCCACCTGCCAGTGCAGGAGACTCAGGTCCAATCCCTGAGCTGGGAAAATCCCCTGGAGGAGGAAATGGCAACCCACTGCAGTATTCTTGCCCAGAAAATCCCATGGGCAGAGGAGCCTGGTGGCTTACAGTCCATGGGGTCACAAAAGAGTTGGACACGCCTTAGCAATTGAGCACAGTAGACAGAACAAGTTAAGACGATGTCTTATTGGATTACAATGGGCCCTATATCCCATGACTTGTGTCTGCATAGGAAGAAGAGAAGACATGAGACACACAGAGAAAAAGCCGTGCAAACGTGGAGCAGAGATTGGAGTGATGCAGTTAAAGGGAAGAAATTTGAGAGATTTCTGGGAGCTGGAGAAGGCAAGGAAGGATCCTCCCCCAGAGCTTCAGGAGAGAGCTGACCTGCCAATATCTTGATTTTAGACCTCTCCAGAAATGTGAGAGAATAAATTTCTGTTGTTTTAAACTACCTGGTTTGTGGTCATTTATTACAGAAGTTCCCCTCATCTTTTGCATGGGATTATTTTTAGTGAATTAATAGCAAGGAAAAATTGGAAGCAACCCAAATGACCAAATGTTGGAAAATGGTTGATTAAATCATAGTATACTCATATAATTGAACATTATGTAGCCATTAATGTTTTCGAATTAACAGTGTGTGAAAATAATTGGGATATAATATGCTAACTGCTAAAGAAGAACACATATCTCCGTATGATTCCAATTTTATTTTAAACATATGTTTGTACAGATAAAGATTAGACAAAAATATACCATTTGGTTATCCCTAAGGAGTCACAATGGGATTTTTATCTGATCTTTTAATATAGACTCACAGTTGTAAAAGAATCATGTATTACACTTGCAATAAAAAAATAAGCGATACAGCTTACTTGAAAAATTCAGAAGACTTCCAGTTCAGTGGCTTTAAATTTATTTTGACCACATCTTCTAGTAAAAAATATAATTTGCATTATAATTACAATAGGCTGAATAATGCCACTCCTTCCAAAGATGTTTGAATCCTAACTTCCAGAACCTGTGAATGTCACTGTTGGAAAAAGAAAAAAAAAAATCATTCTAGGTTCTTCTGATTGGTAAGAATTAACCTGACATAAAACAGATCAACAGGAGAAAGTCAAATTTAATTATGTATAGACAGAGGTCCCATAAGAAAAATAGGGTGAATAGACAAGGTAGGTAATTTAAGAGTTACATGCCATCAGAGAGGAGAAGGGAGTAAGAAATTTGGGATCTCAAAACAAGGAAAGGAAATTCACAAGGAGATGAAAACAAATGTTTGCTATGCAAATGTTTGATCTTAAGGCCCTACTCAGTTTCCATACCACCCCTAACCTGTAATCTGTAGACATCTCTGGTGATGGTGCTCTTCCTGGACTAGGCCCCTGATCTAAATTCTTTTAGGCAGGTTAAGGAAGAGTTGTTGTTGTTGTTTGTTTGTTTTTTAAAAAGACTTCCTGAGTCTTCTGCTTCTTAAAGATAATCAACCTAAAATAATCTTCATGCCAAAGAAACACAATTTAGGCTGGCAAATCTGGCTTCCTTACAATTTTGCCTTTGAAACTTCCTCAAGAAGTTTCACAGTCCAGAAGTTCAGTTGGTAGACTGTTCTATCTCGTTGAACCAGTTTCTTAGTCCTGACAATAAGTTAACTTCAGTTAAACCCACTTCAGGAGATGCTGATTTAGCTGGGCTCCCCAGACGCACAGTGCAAGCAATCAGGTATTTAACAAGAGGCACCTCTACGCAAACAGCTCTCCCTGAATCACCGAATGGAGGTGCAGATCACCAAGGAGTTTGAATCTGGTCTTTCAGGTCACAACAAAGTCATATGTGTCAAGGTAGGAAGGTTGAATCTGTTTTATTTAATAGTTTGTTAAGGGTGGTCTGATCTTGGTCTTAATGGAAGAATTTTTTTCCCACCAATGAAATTTTTCTCCAGAAAAAGATAAGTGTGTAGAATTTAGTTCCTTAAGTAGTGTCAGTTCAATTCAGTCACTCAGTCGTGTGTGACTCTTTGAGACCCCCATGGAATGCAGCACGCCAGGCCTCTGTGTCCATCACCAACTCCCAGAGTTTACCCAAACTCATGTCCATTGAGTCAGTGATGCCATCCAACCATCTCATCCTCTGTCATCCCCTTCTCCTCCCACCCTCAATCTTTCCCAGCATCAGGGTCTTTTCCAATGAGTCAGTTATTCGCATCAGGTGGCCAAAGTATTGGAGTTTCAGCTTCAACATCAGTCCTTCCAATGAACATTCAGGACTGACCTCCTTTAGGATGGACTGGTTGGATTTCCTTGCAGTCCAGGGGACTCTCAAGAGTCTTCTCCAACATCACACAGTTCAAAAGCGTAAGAGATAGTGATGGCCTCAGCACATACTCTGGTACATTACATTTAATGCCCACCACAACCCAATAAAGTACTTATGAGAAAACCGAGACTCAGTGACATTAAGCAATTTGTTCCAGATCTGAAAGTTAATGCTACAGTTACCCTTAGTTGCATAACAAACTCCCCCAAACTGAAGTGACTTAAAATAACAGTGAATTTTTTTCCCGATTGGTGGACTGGCTGGGCTGTTTCACTGCTGACGCGTGCAGCTGCATTCTTGCTGAGGGTGGGCTGAGCTGGAAGGTCCCAATGGCTTCTCTCACCAGGCTCCCAGTTGGTGCTCTTGTCCCTGAAATGCCTCGGTTCTCCTGCACCTGACCTCTCACTCTACAGGAGCCATACCAGCTTCTGGTCATGGTGGTCCCAAGGCTGTCTCAGGGTAGAAACTGCAAGGCCTTTTGATCCTAGGAAGGAACTGGCACTTGCCCACATTCTAATGGTCAAAACAGGTGCCAAAGCTAGTTCTGATTCAAGGGGAGGGAAGAGATATTTCACCTCTTGATGGGAGGAATGGCTAAGTCACCTTGCAAAGGAGCATGGTGACCTTGTTTTGGCCATCTTTAAAAACAATGGATCAGAGTTAGTAGCTCTAGAGCAGAGCCAGGATTCAAAGTCAGGTGGCTTGGCTAAGATGCTTTCATAATTGCCATTTCTGAACCATGGGACATATAGGGGATGATGACACTCGTGTATTTTTTCTTATCTCTGTGCTCCTGCAATCTCCTTATCTTTTTAGTCTTAAGAAAACAAAATTCAACTGAGTAGATTTAAAGATCTAATTAGTTTTATTAAACAATTCCTGTACTGGGCAGCATCCCATCTAACGAAAAGAAAGGAGTCTCAAAAAGCTGCAGAAAAGCAAAGGTTCTTAAAGACACAGGAAGGGAGGGACAGGAAGTCATAAATGAAAAAAATGAATTATTTCAGGCAAGGTCGCCTACTTTGGGGGGGACAAAAGTCTACCAGGTGAATTATCTCATTGACGCTGACCAGAGAATTCCAGACTGATTGGTTGAGATTATGTTAAAAAGGGGAAAGTTGGACTTGCAACTAGGTTAGGTATTAAGTCTTGGTTTGGTGACACGAGCTTAGCACAAGTGACACCATGGTGGGTCTGTTGTTTCTTTTTCTTAAGTCTCTGTCTTTCCCCCAGTGTCTGGCTCAGTGGCCTGAACCTAATGGTGGTTAAAACTACCTACTCAGGTAGGCCCCTTAAAAGAGATGGCCCTGAAGGGCTACCTAACTTCTCCAAGTCTCAGTTTCTTGAGTGCAAAGTGGGGACCGTTATAACACAGAGTACATCCAGTCGCTCTAATATTCCGATGCAGTACTGCAGAGAAAGCACTTGAGAATGCACAGTCTGGTTCTCAGTGCGCCCCCAGCATTAGTGCTACTACCATATGCAATAACTATCTAGGGATGTATAAAGTGAAGTCACTCAGTCGTGTCCGACTCTTTGTGACCCCATGGACTGTACCTTCCAGGCTCCTCTGTCCGTGGGATCTTCCAGGCAATAGTACTGGAGTGGATTGCCGTTTCCTTCTCCAGGGCATCTTCCCAATGTTGGGCATTTAAACATGCGGAGTAAAATACCACTCTGCTTCCAGATGCAAACAACAGATTTGCAAGCACCAGCCTGGGGAAATTAATTCAAAATACTGTGGAAATTCTAAGATAGCAGCTTCAAAAAGGTGGGAGAGAAAATCAAAACGCACAAAAGAACAAACAAATCAAATGGAGCTGCACCGCACGGTCAGTCTTCCTTGGTTCATTGTTATTATCTCACGCTGAGATGGGTGGTTTCTTTCAGGATGGAAAAACGCTGAAGGGGCGCGGCCAGATCGCGGGGAGAAATGGGTGGGGACGTACCTCTGGCCCCTTAGGTCTAGGTCACGTGGATCTCCTCCTCCTGAGAGGGGTACTCTAAAACTCGCGGTCTGCAGGACACTGGGGACTGCGAGGGGCAAGGGAGACGGCCGCCCTACTTCTTCCGGACTCGGGAACCCTGAGAGATCGGTTCTGCGCGCACTCCGAAGCCGGGAGGAGCGCGGTCTGCCCTGCGTAAGTGCGCCGCTCCGCGGGGGTCCCTAGTCCCGGGACTCACAGGCGCTGGGAGGGCGGTCTCATCAGCCTTTGGCACAGAAAAGGAAGAAAGCTCGGTGGGGTAAGATGGGGTCGGGAGATCTTGGCTGGCGGGTAGTTTCCAAGTTGGATAATTCTTCTTTGCGTGCGCTCAGCCGGGAACACGCTCCCGAAGGCTCCTGATTTTAGTGCAATCCGAGGACATCGCCCCTGGGCTTCTTCCAAGCCATTAGCGCTTCAATGAAGCTCAAAGCTGTGGGGTCCTCAGTCATTCTCAGTAAGAGGGGTGGGAGGGACACGCCCTCCTCTTTCAGCAAATCTCTTTGGGATGTTTTGATTTCATGGATCTTACGGAAGAAAGTGGAAAATGCCTTCGATTAGTGCGTGTCCCACAAAAGGAGACTTGGCTTAAGCGAAGGAAGGAAGGCACACTCCTTGAATACAGAACTAGGAGGAAACCAAGGACATGGGGCAGGTGGAAGGAGCTCCCTGCCAAGTAGATATGGCCCTTGCAGGAGAATTCATAGGAGCCAGGGGGACATGTAGAGATGTGTGTGAAATGGAAGCTTCCAGTGCCTTTTAGGTCCCCTTGATGTCCTGGGGGGAAAGTACTTTGGCATATGTATTGACTTGAATCCTAGCATTGCCTTTGGCTAAGTGGTGACCTTGAGCAAATTATTTATGCTTACTAAGCTTCTGTCTCCCCATTTAAAAGATACTTGTCCTTTCCACATCCCCTTAAATGTGTAATGAAAACTTTTTACTTTTTCTTTTTTGTTGTTGTTGTGGGATGAGTAAGAACAGAGATTTAAGGAGGAAAAAAAATCCAATGGGACTTCGATTAACTTGAAAAAATATTTTTAAGAAAGTTGTTCAAAATAGGGATTTGGGAAAGTAACTGCCCTGGCTTTGTTGGCATATGAATAAGTCTGAAAAGTTGTCAAAACCCTTTAGCTGATTAGGCTTTCAATATTTGTACTCCAGGCTAATCTAAGTCCAGTGGAAACCCTTTATAATGTAATGCAAGTGTTCTTAGCAAGAAGCAGTCTTATTCTTCTTTTACAGGAGTTGGTTCTTTGGGATGGGCGTAAGTGTCTCCACAATATATGTGAATCCGATTTATAAACTAATTTACAGTGGAGTTCTACGAGGCTTAATTTATGGCCTGAGAAATAAGTGAACTTTGACTGACAGGCAGTTCAAATGACTTAGAAGAATATTAAGAGAAGTCCCCTGGGTTTATCAGTTCACTCCCCTTGGTGGGGGAAACAAAATGCAAACACCATGATAGTATTTTGTTAATGACTTTTTGTTGTGGAAAATGTTTGATTTGTTGGAGGGGGAAATTGTGTTGACTATTACCCTAGTATGCTTGGAATTAAGACAGCAAGAGAGGAAGAACTTAGTTACTGCCCCAGATAATATCAGACTCCCATATATCTTTCTCCCTATATCTTTCTCCAGATACCCAAGTTGAATAGGTACGGACCCATTCTTAATAGGAAGTATAGTTCATTTTAAAGAGCAAACATGTTTATTTAACATTCCCAGGGGTTTAATGATGTGGGATTTTCAGGGACTGAACTAAGAACATTTTAAAAGAACTTAAGTAGGGAAGCGTGTGAAACTTTTGTGTTTGACTCTTTGTGACCCTATGGACTGTGGTCCCCCAGGCTCCTCTGTCCATAGAATTCTCCAAGCAAGAATAAATTTATGCATAATTAGAAAGGTGCCTCTAGAAGAACAAATCATTAATATCTATATTGATTTGGCAGAGGGGTAAGCTGTAAGAGGGCTAAGAACTATACTTTGTTGGTCAAAATCAGTAATAGAGTTTGAATTTTCATGCTATGCAGTTGCAAGTTCAAAGATTTAAGCAATAGACTGAGTTCACAGGAGAGTGATCAGGTGCTTTCTTCATAAAACCTATGCTGCTGAGTATAACCGAGCCAAAACCAGAGTATTGAGATTCCTCTCTCTTGGAAATATTGCAGGTACTGCCTGGAATGAAGCCACATGCTTTACTTTTACTGTTTTAACCTAGAATCTGAGAGCAAGATGGGGGTGGGAGGAATAACTCACTATGTCCTTAGATGCATTAACCTGAAAAAGCAAATTCTTAGCATCACATCTTTCCAGTATCCTTAGGTCTTATCTTCTGACTTTTTCTCTGTGTTCTGATTCCAGTTAGTGGCAGTCTTTAAATTGCTAGAGTTGTTTACCAGCCAAAATAATTATGTAGGCAGCCCGGGGCTAGCTCTTCCTCCTTTCCCTCTTGGAACTCCATATTTTGTTACTCGTCTGTCAGAAAGACCCTTTGGCATATCTTCTTGTACCTGTATGGTTATCTGGAGAGGAGAACACAGCTCCCAAGAGAGTCATTCCTTCATCTTACAGGGACTAATATTTTTCCCAGTGTCTGATTATGAAATTTTTCAAACATTCAGAAAGGTTAAGAGAATTTTACAGTGTATTGTATACTCCCACTTAGATTCTATTCTCATTCAACTGATACTGATTGAATGTCTCCTGTTTGCCTTCAGTTCAGTTCAGTCACTCAGTTGTGTCCGACTCTTTGCGACCCCATGAATCGCAGCACCCCAGGCCTCCCTGTTCATTACCATCTCTCGGAGTTCACTCAGACTCACGTGCATCGAGTCCGTGATGCCATCCTGCCATCTCATCCTCGGTTGTCACTCCCAGCATCAAAGTCTTTCCCAATGAGTCAACTTTTCGCGTGAGGTAGCCAAAGTACTGGAGTTTCAGCTTTAGCATCGTTCCTTCCAAAGAAATCCCAGGGTTGATCTCCTTCAGAATGGACTGGTTGGATCTTCTTGGAGTCCAAAGGACTCTCAAGAGTCTTCTCCAATACCACAGTTCAAAAGCATCAATTCTTCGGCCCTGAGCCTTCTTCACAGTCCAACTCTCACACCCATACATGAACAAAGGAAAATCCATAGCCTTGACTAGACGGACCTTAGTCGCCAAAGTAATGTCTCTGCTTTTGAATATGCTATCTAGGTTGGTCATAACTTTTCTTCCAAGGACTAAGCGTCTTCTAATTTCATGGTTGCAGTCACCATCTGCAATGATTTTGGAGTCTCCCAAAATAAAGTCTGACACTGTTTCCCCATCTATTTCCCAGGAAGTGATGGGACCAGATGACATGATCTTCATTTTCTGGATGTTGAGCTTTAAGCCAACTTTCTCACTCTCCTCTTTCACTTTCATCAAGAGGCTTTTTAGTTCCTCTTCACTTTCTGCCATAAGGGTGGTGTCATCTGCATACCTGTTTGCCTAGAGCTATGCTTACCTGTAAAGACATAGAAAGCAAAGTAAAGCTGGGTGGGGGGGGGAAGGCTTGATTTGGTGGGAGAATACAGTTTATGAAGGGGTCATATCACTTTGGCCTGCAACGTTATGCCAGAATCACATTGTGGGAGACATTGAATTTTATGGCAGGAAGTTTATACTTTATTCTGGTTGCATTTGGTAACCAGTGAAAGCATTTGAGGAGAGAAATGTCTTGTGCTTTAGAAGTTCAGTCACTCAGTTGTGTCCAACTCTTTGTGGCCCCATAAATTGCAGTATGCCAGGCCTCCCTGTTCATCACCAACTCCCGGAGCCCACTCAGACTCCCGTCCATTGAGTCAGTGATGCCATCCAGCCATCTCATCCTCTGTCGTCCCCTTCTCCTCCTGCCCCCAATCCCTCCCAGCATCAGAGTCTTTACCAGTGAGACAGCTCTTTGCATGAGGTGGCCAAAGTACTGGAATTTCAGCTTTAGCATCATTCCTTCCAAAGAATACCCAGGACTGATCGATCTCCTTCAGAATGGACTGGTTGGATCTCCTTGCAGTCCAAGGGACTCTCAAGAGTCTTCTCCAACACCACAGTTCAGAAGCATCAATTCTTCGGCGCTCAGCTTTCTTCACAGTCCAACTCACATCCATACATGACCACTGGAAAAACCATAGCCTTGAC